>PVJS01015786.1:0-38392 GCA_004027185.1 Glis glis | reverse complement strand
ATTGATTGATCGATCTCTCTCTCTCTCTCTCTCTCTCTCCCTCTCTCTCCCTCTCTCCCTCTCTCTCTCTCTCCCTCTCTCTCTCTCTCTACCTCTCTCTCTCTGTCGGTCTGTCTCTCTCTCTCTCTCTCTCTCTACCTAGTGAGGCCCTCCGCAACTTCATGAGACCCGGTTTCAAAAATAAAGCATAAAACAAAAATAGGGCCGGGGGTGTAGCGCGGAGGTAGAACGCCCCTGGGTTCAATCCCCGGTACCACACACACACACAAAAAAACAATTAATTTGGGGTCATTTGAATAATTTCAATACACTACCTGATCTCAAGATTGCATTTTGAAAGAATTATGAGAGAATCTCTTGATAAAAGACACTAAAAGATTTGTGTCTTAGATGAGGCTACTGTAACTAAGATACCATAGAACATTCATTTCTCAAAGGATAAGAGTAGCTGGGCGTGGTGGCGCACGCTTGTAATCCCAGTACTTTGGGAGGCAAAGACCGGAGGATCCGGGTTTGCGGCCAGCCTCAGCTCTCTTGCTCTCTCTCTCTCTCTCTCTCTCTCTCCTTAGTGAGGCCCTCCACAACTTGGTGAGACCTGGTTTCAAAATAAAGTATAAAAAAATAGGGCTGGGGGAGTAGCGTGGAGATAGAATGCCCCTGGGTTCAATCCCCGGTACCGCAAAAAAAAAAAAAAAAAAAAGGATAAGAGTACAAAATAAAAGCATATGCAAGACCCTGTGTCTAGTGAGGGCCTGCTTCCTGGTTTATAGATGGCCATCTTCTTATATTTTCATACAGCTGAGAGCACTAATCTCTCTCTTCATGTCATTATAAATGGCACCAATTCCACTCAGGAGGGGCCCAACCTTGTGACCTTCCAAAGGCTCTACTTCCAAACACCATCACATCAAGGATTTAGGCTTCAACATATGAATTCTGGGGAAGGCACAAGCATTCAGTCCCTAGTAATTTCCTTTATAGTCCTGATGTGACAGAGACCCAATAATTAATATTCAGAAATGTAAGGAACTGAACTAGTTTCATTTATGTAGTAATATAGTAGAGCTTTTGTGTAATGAAATAATTACAAATTGTACAAAAGATTGTTGGTTTTATGCATTTAAGGAAAAGTGTCAAATAACTATCTTATAATATGTAAATATTTATAAGCAATGTAATATCTTACATTATTAAATTATAATACATTACAAAAATGTGAGATATGTTATCACTAATAACACTAGTATCAGTTTCTGTTTTTACTTGAGTTTTGGTTTATAATGTACTCAAACATTTGATCTTATTAAAGTACCACTAATGAATTTTTAAAGTAATGTGATTAGAATATGCTTCATTACTTTTTGAAAGTCCTAGTTTGACACTGTGGGTGCTGTTATTTGAAGGCCCTCTTCTAATATTGTTTATTTTCAAATTTGGTTCAGTAAAATTAACAGCACACAGAGATTCAAATGAAAGAAGCACATCATTGGTTGCATTTGCTGAGTTATGTCGGTTCAATCCCTAGTTACACAGAAGCTTTTATGAAAACTTGCCTGGTAAATTCCTATCTTTCCTTATATCATTCAGATGGGTTTTCAAACAAATTGGAAAGAAGTGAGTTGTATGTGGATGTATAAGTTGGTGCAAACTTCCTAATTGTTTTTTTGACACATGCATTAAAAATGAAAAAAAAACAGTTATATCCTTTGACTCACCATTATACTGCTATGGATTTATCTTTAGGAAATAGAAGAATACATGTATTGACATTCATCTAAAGTTGTTTACAGTCTTTTTCTTTACAATACTCAAAAATAGAAATAACTTAAATATTCAGTACTTGGGGACAAATTGTGTTCTCTATATAATAAAATTACATAATGCCATCAAATCACATATAATACTAATAGTTATGATGGTATTTATTGAACATTTACTTGCACTTAAATGAATTTTTAATGTTAATCCTTAAAACAACCTAATGCCTTGCATATATTATACAACAACTGAAAGCCACATGGATAACCAATAATTCAAATTAGATTGGGACTCAGATGTGATTGAAACCTATCAGACTTTATGAATGATTAATTATATAGAGAAATGCACAAATTTATTTCTAAGGGAAAGTATAAAAAACTATTATATATGTTATCATGTTAGAAAAATCTTCAAATGCATAGAGAAAAAACTGGAAGGACATAACCAAAGTGAAAATAGTTATTTCTTAGTTGGTGCTATTACAAGTTCTGCTTTTTTTTTTTTTTTCTTTTTGCGGTACCGGGGATTGAACCCAGGGGCGTTCTACCTCTGTGCTACACCCCTAGCCCTATTTTTTATACTTTATTTTGAAACCGGGTCTCACAAAGTTGAGGAGGGCCTCACTAGGTAGAGAGAGAGAGAGACAGAGAGACACAGAGAGAGAGAGAGAGAGACAGAGAGAGAGAGAGAGAGAGAGCTGAGGCTGGCCGCGAACCCGGATCCTCCGGTCTCTGCCTCCCAAAGTACTGGGATTACAAGCGTGCGCCACCACGTCCGGCTTGTTTGTTTTATAATTAGTGTTTTGCTAGTCGGGCATGGTGGCACACTCCTGTAATCCCCCTACTTGGGAGGCTGAGGCAGGAGGATTGAAAGTTTGAGGCCAGCCTCAGCAATTTAGTGAGACTCTGTTTCAAAATAAAGTAAGGCTGGGGATATAGCTTGAAGGTAGAATGCCCTTGGGTTCAATCCCCAGTACAAAAAAAAAAGTAATAGTGTTTTACTTTGTTTCTCAACTTTTATTCAGTGAGCCTGTGTTAATTTTATAATTCGAAAAATAAAGTATCTTATTCTCCCCCAAATTATCCTACTCCAAAATGTTGATTATAGTATTATTTCTGATGCTATTGGGAATACTTTGAATATCTAACAATAGAAGAATTATTTAATGAAATATTGTTCATTGATCCAATGGGGTAATATAAAATAAAATGATTGCCATTAAGTACAGGTAACACATTGGGATAATACTTATTAAAGAAAGTTCTATGAAATAAGAGAGCAGAAAATATTACTTACACCAAAAAATACTATGATTTATACCATGATTATGATGTAATTTCTCTATGCACACAGGAAACAATATGATATATACTATAATAAAACTGATTGTGGCGTTGGCAGAGTAGGGGAGTGATACAAATATTTTCTTCAGTGTTTTATCTAGGAATAATACTGTGAAAATGAATAACCTCCATCATGTGGGAAACAACTGGATATATAAAAGGGAAGGCATCTAAATAAAAAGCTCAATATAGTTTCCTACTGCATAAAGGATGCTTACTTCTCAGAAGACAATGCAATTAGACAGGTGTGGCTTGATTTCAAAATATTAATTCTCTTAACATTTTTGAGTATCATCAGAGATGATAGGGCCACACAGGCAGGCAGAGTGGCCTCTGGCTTTCCTCCTCTGCCCCCACCCGGGCGGCTCCTACAGATGGCTGCCATCTCAAGTTAGAAGCAGCCTGAACACAAGTCCCCAGACAGGTTGTCTCGCCTGCTTTGACAAATGCCATGTACTCTATCCCTGGGCCACAGCGACTGACAGGAGGTGGGACGCGAAGAGAGCAGCCTCTCGGGCACGCTCTCAGCCCTGGCTTGCTGAGCAAGGCAGGCAGTGCAGAAAGCCAGGAGCTTCTACCTGCTCACTTTTGAAGGACATTCACAAAGACAATAATGTCCTCCCTGCCTGGAAATGGACGTATGAGCTCAGCATGTGTCTTGCCTCTGGGGTACTGGAATGAAAGCTGGCTACTGGCCCAGTTTTCTTTCAGAGCCCAGAAAGAGAGGAAGCCAAATGTTAAGCTGCCCGTTTTTGGACCAACTGGTTTTTACCTGTCTCCTGTCTCCTCCTTCCAGCCTACTTCCTTTATAAAGGTTGTCACCGGTAGACCAAATGCATTATTCCAGTTACTCAGTTGGGTGCCAGAAATAGTGAGTTTAGCAACAGTCGTTCAGTGTTAGCCAGTACTGTAAAAGTGTGTGTGTGTGTGTGTGTGTGTGTGTGTATGCATTTTAAACACTTCAGCATTTTATTGATTTTTCATGAATTGTAATTGTGCTGTAAAAGTGTGGACTTCTTAAGTGGCTGTGGCAAATGAAGGATTGATTTTGATGATTCATGAAATCTCCTGTAGAAAGGGAGACATATACTGCACAAGCTTGGTATTGCTTACCAAGCATTTTTAAATCAAGATGTTATTCAAGTGATCATAATTTTTAACACTTTCAGTGTAGGAGGTTTGAACTGGAAATATGATTTTCATAAAACTTTTGCCGATCAATTTTCATACTGAAAATATCTTGAGGAATTCTGATCTAAGAATAGTCCAAGGGTATGGTGCCTGAGGGAACAGGTAAAGTTTATGAATCCATATGTGATACTCCTTGTTACCCCTAACAGCAAATTTTAATATCAGCGGTGCAAACAGAAGTGCTGGTGTCTGAAAGTTTGGACTGACATATAGCATTAAGCATATGAACATTTGAAGAGAAAAATGTATTCAGGAGATATGAATGGGTACTATTCACTGAAAAATCCTCTAATCCCATAAAATGTCTTAGTAATAATAATCTCCAGAAGAATTCATTGTCCTTAACCATGAAAAAATAACGGGCAGCTTCATTTATACAGAAAATCCAAACCAATTCATAATAAACTTTTGTCCTGTGCCTTGTCATACGTACTTCCTCACTTGCCTAAGATATTTTCTTTGATGGATCCGTTCTCTTCTGTTCTCAGTTATGTTTTGGGGGGGGATGGGATTTATTCATTCCTAGCTTCAGAGTTCAGTTCTGATAATCGTAAATCAAGCTGTTCATCTCATCTTTTCGGTTATAGTAGCTGGTTCAGAGGTGAACACACAAACCTGTCAAAGGCACTAAGATGTGAAGAGGCATTTGTTAAGGTTCTAGAAAAGGGAAGCTTCTACTTTCTTCTACAACAGTTACGGGAGGATGCATGCCAATCTCTCAGGTTTATAATATGGCATCTGTTTGGCTACCACTACAGGTAGAATCTGTAAAGTCTGGCCTGCGCGCGCGTGTGTGTGTGTGTGTGTGTGTGTGTGTGTGTGTGTGTGTGTTGGTAGAAGGGGTCACTGGGAACCATATAATGCCTGTATATGCAACAGAGACTATGGAAGGTCGTGCAGAAAAATGGAGAGAAGTTAGGTGTTGGGCAACGTTTTTCCTAATGAGACAATCACCCAGTGTCTGAACTAAGAATTATTTCTGGTTTTCGATTACCTTTAGTAAGCTCCTTTGATTTGTGTTTTTGATTTCCTACATGTAACTGATACAGAATCCCAAGATTTTTATAAAAGAAATTTTAGCCATATGTTCAATGGGATCGTCGTATTTTTTAGCCAGGTACAATCTGTTTGTTAGAAGATGGCATATAGTTAAACTATTATTTATCTTAACTCTCTACCATTCTCAATCTCCCTAGCTAGTGCTTGGACAGATAATTTATGCCCTAATCGGTGCACCTGCCCCAGAACTTTAGGTCAAAAGCTAGTGATGTGAAGAAGGGTCATTTGGGTTGTGGGTAGCAATGGTAGCAGCACTAAATAAATAAATTACCTAGAGACAATAGTGGCTATAGTTTTTATGATAGTGTACTGTGTCCATTTTGGTTAGAGGAAAAGACGAGTTTATTGTCTAGATAAAGGGCCGTAGTGCTTTTGCTGGGTCATCTCTGGATCTTTGGCTAGTTGTTGGCTCTCACAACCCAGTGATGTCTGAAATGTCTGGGAAAATCAGAATTCTATATAAAGCGTTGCTAAGTTCCAATCAGAAAATAATAGCAGTAGTCCCTAGAACTTTAGAGCAAAATTATACTCTCTTTAGCCAACACTTCTTTTTATTTTGAGAAAGAGCTCTTGCCTTGCCACTGGGCTCTGGGAGAGACGGGAAACCTTGTTATAATTGACTGGGTGATGATGCAACAAACGATGCCTGTTGATTGATATGCCGACCTATGAAGCTGGTGCATAAGAAAGTTGTACTTCCTTATCAAATGGCAGTAAAAGTATTGGTTGAGGATGAGCAGATTTTCCCCCCACATTCTTTTTTTTGTGGTCCTGGGGATTGAACACAGGGGGGTTCTTCCTCTGAGCTATACCCCCAGCCCTTTTTATTTTTTCAAGTCATGATACATAGTCTTGCTAAGTTATTCCGCACTGGCCTTGAACTTATGATCCTCCAGTTTCAGCCTCCCAAGTACTAGGATTGCAGGCATGTGCCACCATGCCTAGCTTGCGGAGCTTTTAAAAGCACAAATAAAGCTGGGTGTGGTGGCTTATACTTGTAATCCCAGTACTTGGGAGGCTAAGACAGGAGTAGGATCGCAGGTTCCTGGCCAGCCTCAACAACTTAGCCAGATTCTTAGCAACTTAGCGAGACTCTGTTTCAAAATAAAAAATATAAAAAGCTGGTGTTATAGCTCAGAGGTAGAATGCCCCTTGGTTCAATCCCCAGTATCAAAAAGAAAGAAAGAAAGAATAAAGACACAAATAAGATAGATGATACAGTTGGCTGTCCCTGAGAATGCGCTGTCCCTGCTAAGTGCAGCCTTTGCTACGTGGTCAGGTTGACTGAGGAGGGTTGGCTCAGAGCACACTGGCAAGGAAGTGTAGTCCCCTCCGGTGTGGTCATGGAGACTACAAGTCCCCTAGACTTGTGGAGGAAGGAAACACTACTTATATGTAGAAATTCAGATGGCTACATTTTCTGGAAGTACAGACACTTAGAGGCATGGATCTATCCCAGTGCATAGGGTGTGGTAATTAGTTCTGTTAGATGGGGATGGACTTGAAAGCAACACAGCTGAAGGCAAGGAATGAAGATATTTTGCCAAATTACTAGATGGACTCTCAGAATGGATAGGAGAATATTGCATTCCATGTGACTGGTAGCTAACAGGTCCTCCCTGTGTAAATTCACTTGAATTGGAAACTTCACAAAAAAAGAAGATATAAAAGGAAAATAAACATAGGAAAGTGTGCCCAATGCACTAATTAACAGGAAAAATATAAATTGAAATTCTAATGTATTTCCACTAAGCACTTAACAGAATGGCTAAACATAAGGAGGTAGAAAATCCTGTCAAAGTGTTAATAACTACATGTTGGTGGTATGTGAAGAGACCAGAACTTTCTAACTCTGCTGGTGGTAGTGTAAGTTGTAAATTTCTACTATGGAAAATTGTTTGGCAGTATCTACCACAATTGAACATACATGCATTCTTTGACTCAGCAATCCCATTCCTAGTTACATACTCAAAATAATTGTGTATACATGTGCACCAAAGGACTATCTGTAGACCCAAATGAAAGTTCATAATAGATTAAATCTTGTAAGATCTGAAAACAACCAAAGTACCTACTAATTAGAATTGACAAACAAATCATATATTCAGAAAATTGAATGTCATATAATGACAGAAATGAGGAAATAACTGCTGCATTTAAAAACACAAATGGATCTCACAAATTTCAGAAAGAGAGAGGCCAGATACAAAAGAAAAAGGAATGTACAAATTCACTCATGTGATGTTAAAAAATAGGCAAAACTAACATAGTGAATTAAGGATTCCAGATAGAAGTGGAATAGTGACTGGGTAGTCGGTAATGTACCATTTCTTCATCTGGTTGTAGTTTCGTGTTTGTGCTGATTTTGAGGACAGTAATCAAACTGTTCACTTTATGCTTTTCTGTATGATGTATCTTAATAAAACATTTATTTAAACAATAAAATTAGGACAGGTATAATCACAAATATGTATAATAACATTCTAAATTGAAAAAGCATTAGTGATTATAGTAGATTAAAAATATCAAATACATAATGTTCTTGAGTTTGCAATGATAATGTAGCCAAAATCTTTCCTTTACCAGGTCTTTCTCACACAAAGTTGAGGAATGAAGTCATGGACCAACAGAAGGGCAAATGTAAGAGTATGAAAGTTTTATTTTAAGTCAAGGAAGAAGATAGAGACTAGAGAGACAGAATAGCCCCTCTGCACAGGGGAGGAGTCCCAATATGCCAATATGGACATTGGCTCCAGGGTTTATACATGTTAGAGCCCCTTTGTCCACACACTGACCAGTGAAAGCAAGCTCCTGTCTTATCACACTTTTCCTTGACTCAGTTAACTTATCATTCTAGGACTTTTAACTTCCCAAGGCCAGGAGGCTGTTTGTTCTGCATTATTATTCTCTTATCTATACATTACAATAGTTGATGAGCTGGTGGCTGGTACCCAGGGTTGGTTTTTTTTTTTTTGCAGGTACTGGGGATTGAACCCAGGGACATTCTACATCCAGGCTACACCCCCAGCCCTATTTTTTATTCTTTATTTTGAAACAAGGTCTCACTAAGTTGCGGAGGGCTTCACTAAGTAGCTGAGGCTGGCTGTGAACCCAGATCCTCCAGTCTCAGCCTCCCAAGTACTGGGATTACAAGTGTGCGCCACCACGCCTGGCTTAAGCATCTTTGGTTTTTGACATCCTTGGACATCCTGGCTCCTCTTGTCTGTGCCTGGGTCTGACAAGTGGAGTGCAAGTACACTCCTTCTTAGAAAAGACTGGATGCTGTTTCTTAATCCTTTACCTCCCAGGGTCCCTTCCCTCATTGCCTAGCCAAGATCTAACCCCTTAATAACACAGCATATTGATCTTTGATTGTTACTAGGGTACCAATACACTTTTAATAAATTGTTTTGGATTAAATATGGAAGCTTACTTTCACCTGAAGCTATGACATTTTGACTATGTGCCAAGGTCAGGTTAGGTCCAAGAGGTTCATGAAAAATAAGTATATCAACCTTCTTAAGTCAGCATATTGAGCTGGGCAGCCTGCATAACATCTAGCTCTGGGGTCTAGGTTTTTTGAAGGCTACACTTTTTTCCCGTCTACTTCCCCTCCTGTAGCTCTTTATCTAGGATTGCTGGACGGTTACCCCTTTCCAATCCAATTAAAGCTATAAAAGTTTCTAATTCACTGTACATATGAAATGCTTTGTCATAATTTTATACCCAGATATAGCCATCCAAATTTAGGTCTTCCTGAAACTATTAGTCACCAGCAGAGAGGGAGGGATTCTGTGGCCTACAACTCAGTCAGTTAGCAGTGGGGCTATTCATGAGGGGCAGAGTGGATACCCCTTGCCCCCTCCGGCCTGTAGTTCTAACTTGACATACATAAAGAGAAAACAATTGAAGAACAAGGTCTGAAAAAGTGATAAAAATCTTTGAGGTTATCATTTCTAGAAAATGTCCTAGGAGGCTGTTGTTTATTTACATACCAGTCTTTATTTCAATTGTTTCTCAGAAGGTAAACATTTAATTTTTATTAATCCATTCAGAGGCTTAACAATTTAAAACAGTACCATATGCATATCCAGAACATAGCCAAGGGGTGGGGCCATGGCTTGAACATTGGTTATCAATATCTTTGACCTTGGGTACATTTATGCCATCTCTGTACTCTCATTTACAAATTGCTATCATAATACTTGAGCTGTGTTTTAAATGAAGGTAAGAGTTATCTTACTTGGCAAAAACATTTTAAATCCTCTGAGGAAATAACTAGGAATAAATAAACACTTCGAATGTCTTCAACTTCCTGTAATTTATCAAACAAAAGACTTGTCAAACCCAAACACAATAGCTAGTGTTTTTTTTTTCACATGGAGAGTCCCTAATGCCTCCACATTTTTTTTGTGCAGCAACATTAATCTTAAACCCACATGGATTAAAGCTATTTTAATTAAGCATATAGCTTGGTACTTTGCAACCTTAAATTTAACGATGATAAAGCATTTTATAATGGTCAATGAATTAAGCACTCCTGGGTCTTTTATATGCATGATTAGAAAGGGTAACTATCCAATTATTCTAGATGTAGAGCTCAAAGATCTGCACGAGCCAGCCCAAAGGTTGGGTCTCTAAAAAAAGTTTTCTATCATGGAAATATGTTGGGAAAGTTGTTGAGCCAAGGAGAATCATTTATAATGTGGAGCGGAACTTTACATTTACCCATCCCTTCAAAAAATACATATTGTGCACTTACTCTATGCATTCTTCTAAGCACTGGAGATAGAACAGTGACACAGTTATTTTTTTTTATAGGCTGACATGCTAGGGGAAGAAAGAACAAACAGGCAGTGTTCTTGGTTAAGGAAGACTAGTATTCCAAATAAAATGTCCTGCTGAATTTAGGTAGAAAATCTGGACACATGATAAAATCTGTTGGAAGGTTTCTGGGTGCTGAAGAGAGTGGAAATCATGGGTTCAGGATGGAGGAGAACAGCGGCTCGTGGCTGTGAGCCTTCTGCTTAAGGTTGCTCCCTCCCTTCACCCTCCCTGGTGGGGAGACATCTGCTGATTCTGAACAGGTGACTGAGAATGGAATTTTAAAGTGTCATAGGCTAGAGGCACAGTGATTACCTAAAGAAGAGCTGAATAGCCATTAGTAACCTTGACCTAAAGGCCATATTTACAACAATGCTTCTCCCAAACTGCAGGGTATATATTCTTTTCCAGTACATGTTCAGTGTTTATAAAAATTGATCATATATTGGGCCATAAAGCAATGCTCAATGCACTTGAAATGATTGAGGGCATACAGAATATATTATTTTGCTATAATGAATTTATGTTAGAAATTATAGTGAAAAAGATACTAGAATATCACCATATGCTTTGAAATAAAGGGGAACATTTCTAACCCATGAATCAAAGAAAAAACACACAGAATGAAAGTTAGAACATATTTCGATCTGGATAATAATGAAAATAGTACATATGAAAAATGTGGGAGGCCAGTAGAGCTGTACTGGGAGGAGAATTTATTGTCCTGATTGCATATATTAGAAACAATTTTTGTAATTTTTCTACAATTTTTTTGATAGAAAAAAACCATGAGCACAACACTCATAATAAGGAACTGAGAAAGAATATCAAATTAAACCCAAAGAGAATAGACAGAAGGCAATCAGATTTAGAGCAGAAGTTATAAAAATAGAAAGCATAAATAATCAAGAACATCAACAATAGACAATAAACTCTTGGTGAGACTGATTAGAAAAAATAAAGAATGCACAAGTAACCAATATTAAGAACTCAAAAGAACACATTCCTACAGTGCTGAAGGCATTAAAATGATAAAAGAAAACTGTGAACAACCTAATACCAACATATTTGAACTTTTTTAAGAATTAGATAACTTAGAAAAATGTAACTTATCAAAAATGAATATAAAAAGTAGAAAAGCAGAATACTTCAATATCTACAAAAGCAATCAAATCTGCAATTTGAAACTTCCCAAAATGAAAACTCCAGGCCACTATTTTGTTATGAGATCCTACCTTCTCCTTCTGTCTCATATACTTCAAATCTTTATAAATGCCACTATTAATCTAGAACCAACATTTGATGCAGAAAAATGAAGTGAGATACTTTTAGTGGTAGTCAGAAAAATAAAAATCTCACTGTTGATTTTTCTGAAGCCTTAATAAACTCCAAACCATGGAAAATATCTTTTTTTTTCCTATGGTGCCTGTTAATTTAACTGTTGCTGTGTAGGTTTAATACAACAGCCATATAAAATCATTATTACTTTTCTTTTAAAGATGGATAAGAAAAAGACTGCTAAGAGAGTTTAATAATGGTTGAAGTCAGATGACAAAATGTAGATCTATCTGAAATAAACTTCCTCACTGCGTCGCATTGCCTGTTGGTTTTGCAAGCCAAGGTTGAAGGATCCACACAGGGAAGCCAAAATGAAATCCACCAGGACCCCTGAGCGTTGCCCTTCAGAGGCCGACAGAAAGTGGACTTAGTTGGAAGGACGTGGCGTCTTCACTTGTTAACTGTGACCTCGAGCAGTTCACTTAGCTTCTTAATGGCTTACATTTTAAAATCTGTTAAGATGCTTATTACATTACCTACCACACAAGATCATGGTGAGAATGGACAGAAATTATGTATGTGTTTTTATGCTTACCATCTGGCACTTATAGGGGGCTTTGTATTATCCTTATCTGAATGAAATAGCTAAACATAGCATGTAGATCTAAACTTCAGGTATGTCCTCATACTGTTTTTATTTACTTATAAGAGGTCCAAATGGTATCTTCTTAAATATAGGAGTTTTCCACTCTTTTAAAATAATCTCTTAAACCTCATGTAACTCCCAAGGAGAGAAACATTCATCTTCTTTTTAATTCTGCATCAGTACATGCACCTAGATACTAATGTGATAAGAACCTCTGAAATAAATATTTTAAACAGGATTTTACTGCTTTAATAACTGCTTTTCCTGTTTCTCTGATTTCTCATTTTGATTAGCAATACAAGAAAGCACCTTAGATGGGATTGTCAAGTCTCATCCATCATCAAAACTGAAGAAATCTGAATAAGAATCTCTAGACACTTCCAGTAAATCTGTTGTTTCTTTAATCATGCATCTGTGTTGTTTTCTTTTCAAATATCTTCAAATTTGATGCAGACGTGCTCCCAAAAAATGACAAGAGAGTAGTTAACTTTGCTAAATACAGGACAAGGTAGGAGTCATCCAACTTCTCATACCATTGTTCTGTTCCTTTTCAATAGTATTCAAAGGATTCATGAACACAAGAAAGGCATTGGTGGTGAAATAACTCTATGGTAGGTGACTAAATGAGTGGGAATTCTTCAACTAAGTTTTAAGTGTGAATTATGAGAATCTAACTTTTAAACCTTCAGGATATTAAAAGTGGGAGAGCATTATAGTTTCTTAGTGTCCTCATAAAAGCCTGAATACGACTTCACTTTTTTCTAAGGGGGATGATCTGGTAAATGAGGCAAGATGATATTTGTTTAGAAAGAAGCAATGCTCATAATTGTAGCTGTGAGATGGTCCCATGTTTTGAGATGGTTTGTTTGGAGGAAGGTCAGAGCACATTCCTGGTAGATACTGACCTGTGGGAAGAGATAAAATAGCACAAATAAGCCATATGACACTATGAAAGTTGTTTGGCCTAATCAATAAATGTAGTGTTCAGAGCAATATCTTTGAAAATCAAGTGAAATGACCATAAAGAACGTGTGATTCTGGTGGGGGAGAGGAGCGTCAGGTGGAGATCCACTGTTGTTGACTGGCAGGTACCTGGATTCCCCACAGATATAATTTTTTTGAAAAGTGCCATCATTTTATAAATTTGGAAAAACATTTCTAAATAATTCACAAGTTAAAGAATCATAATAGAAAATACACTGAACTGCACAATAATAACCTATTGCATATTAAAATTTGGGAGATTTAAGTCAAGTGATTTTTAAGTATTTATATTGTAAAAGAAGGAAGTGTCAAAATGAATGAGCAAGAATGTTAAATTAAGATGAAAAAGAACAATGGACTAAACAAAGAATGTAGAAGGAAGGAAATGGTAAAGATAGCAGTATACGTGAATCTAATAGAAAACAAACAAGAGATCAACAGAGTCAAAAGTTTCATTAACAATAATAAAATCAAAACATCTCTGCCAACATAGATTATGCAGAGTGTGACACAAATGGCATTAGGAATAAAAATAGACACAATTATAGAAGTGATTTATTTATTTATTTATTTATTTATTGCAGTACTAAGGCTTGAACCCAGAGGTGCTCTACCTCTGAGCTACACTCCTGCCCTATTTTATTTTTTATTTTGAAATAGGGTCTCACTAAATTTCTGTGTGCTGGCTTCAAACCTGTGATCCTCTTCTCTCAGCCTCCCAAGTACTAAGATTACAGACATGTGCCACCATGCCCAGCCAGATATTTAAAAAAATAGAAAAATATGAGTAACTTCATAACAATAAATTTGAAAGTTTTGATGAGAGAAGGACAAATTTGTAGGAAAACAATGTATCTATGAGGGCTGGGGATATAGCTTAATGATAGTGTGTTTGCCTAGCATGCCTAAGGCCCTGGGTTTGATTCCTAGCACCACAAAAAAGTAAAATAAAATAAAATAAAATAAAATAAAAATAAAAATGTTATGTAACAAAAATGACCCAGGAAACCCATCAACTCTGAATAGTCATATATAACAACAAAAGAAATGAAAAGAACGGTTAAAACTATGTCCTCAATTAAAATATCAGGACCAGAAAGTTCTTACCTATGAATTCTACTGGCACCCAAGAAGCAATAACTCCAATATTTCAAAAGTATTCATAAGATAGACAAAGATGAAATGTGCCCAACTTCTTTTATGAGGTCTGAATTATTGTGATGTGAAAAGCAGTCTGGGACTGCACAGGGAGGAAGATTACAGTCCAATCTCACTTATGAACATAGGGGCAAAAATTATAAAAATAATATATTCATGAACTGATTCTGACAATGCATAAAAAGATGATGCATGATGAGTAATGGGGGTGAGGGGATTCCAGCATTGAAAGTCGCTTTGACACTATAAAATACTTTGCTTCACCATATTAGCAGATTAAAGGAAGAAAGCATCTTGTGATCTCAGTGGAGGCAGGAAAAGAATTTATCAAAATTCAATATGCATTTATGATAGAATCTCTTAGAACACTAAACAATAGAATGAACTCCTCAACTCAGGAAAAGATACCTATATAAAAACTATGGCAAACCTCACAGTATTGGCAAAAGATTAAAAACATTCCTTTAAGATAAAAAATAAGATAAAAATATCAGCCATCATTACTTTCATTTAATGGGAATACAAGTCACTTTAGTAAGGCAAAAGCCAAACCAAACCAAAACAATAACAAAACCAAACATATGAAGGAATTACAATTGGGAAAGAGTTATGTAAAGCTATCATATTCTTGTATGATATGATTATATAAATAAAAACAAAACACAGAATCTACATGTAAATTTTTAGAATTACAAGAGTTTAGAGAAAAACCAATTCTGTTTTACTTATTTTGAATTGACAAATAAGAATTATATATACTTATCATGTACAACATGTTGTTTGAAATATGCATACATCGTGTAAAGGCTAAAATTGAGGTAATTAACACATCCATCACCTCACATACTCATCTTTGTGTGTGTGTGTGTGCTGAGAACACTTAACATCTACTTTGAGTAGTTTTCAAGAATACAATACATTGTTATTAACTATAGTCCCCATATTGTACAATAGATATTCTTTTAAACTTATTCCTCCCATGTAACTACAACAATTACAACTTTGTAACCTTTGACAAACATCTCCCCAAAGCCCCTCCTTCAGTCCCTGGTAACTACCATTCTATTCTCTGTTTCTATGAGCTTAACTTTTTAGATTCCACATCAAAGTGAGTCATTCGTCTTTCTATGCTTGGTTTATTTGATTTAACATAATGTCTTTAAAGTTCATTCTTACTGATACTATTGAAAAGAGTCTCTGCATTTTTAAGGCTGAAGAGTATTTCATTTTCTCTGAATACCACATTTTCTCCGTCTATTCATCTGTTGCTAGACGTTAAGGTTGATTTCACATCTTGGCTGTTATTAATCGTGCTGTAAGAAACACGAGAGTACATATCGCTTCAGCATGTTGATTTTGTTTCCCTTGGATATACACCCAGTAGAGGGATTACTGGATTGTATGGTAGTTCTAAAAAAAATCAATCAGATTTTTATACACTGTGGGTAGAAAATTTCATTCAAAAGTAATTTGAAAAGATACTATTTAAAATAGCATTAGAATGTATTTTGGAGTAAATTTAGCAACATACAAGCAGGGGTTTTATGGAAAAAAATCACAAAACTCTACTGCTAGATAATATACCAAATTTAAATAAATGATACAGAAAGACTTACTATTGAATGATCAAAGGATCAATAGATAAATCCATAGTGTCATTATAAATTGAACTATAAGGTTAATATAATATCAATAAAAATCTTCATAGGTGCTCTGGTGGAATTGGATGAGCCGACCCATGTATTTAGAAATTAAAAAGTCCACAGGGGTCAAAACACCCCAGAAGAAGTACAGCATGGAGGTATGTGTCTCAGATAAAAGAAAACTCATTAGGCGGTGTGGTACTGACCCAGTGATAAAGAGACCAGTGTAATTGACTGTAATTCCACAAACACACAGGCACATATAAGGAAGCACGATTTTGGTCAAACTAGTACAGCCACTAAATGGGAAATAAGGACTTTTAGAAAATGGTATTGCAACAATTGGAAACTATATGAAAGTTTAAAGACTTATGTAAAAGGAAATACAATAAAAGTTTTACAAGTCAACATGGGAGAAAATATTTATAACCTCAGAGTGGTGAAAACTTTCTTATACAGGGCACAAAAAGCACAAAGCAAAAAGGGAATGCTAGATGAATCTCACTGCATTAAAATGAAAAACCTCTGTTCATCAAGAGATTGCTTAAAAACAAAGAGAAACACAATCCACAAAGGGGAGGAGAATATTTGCAACACACAAAAACAACAAAGGATGATAATTCAACTCAATAACAAAAGACAACCCAGTGGAAAATTGGGTAAAAGACAAGAATAAACATTTCACAAAAGAGCCATGAATGGCAAATAAACATATGAAAATGTGCTCAGCTTCATTAGTAATTATGGAAATGCAAATTAAACTGCAAGGCAGTACCACGCCACAGTGGCTTGTAATTTTAAGTGTGGTGAGGATTTAGAGTGATGGGGATCCTGAATGTGCACCCCATGGGAGAGAGATGGGAAGAGACAGAATAACGTGCTTCACAAGAAATGACCCAGAATGTTCCAGGCAGAAAATGGAGGCAGTCTTAAAGCCCAACATCAGTAAAATGGACCAAATAAATGACACGGTCACGCAACGTAATACAAGAGAATTGTGAATAATGAAGAATTACAGCTATTAAGTAGCAAAACTGGTAACTCTGAGGAAGAAAGCGACTTACAGGAAAAATGAACAACTTGATTCTGTTTATATAATATTCAAAAACCATGGGAAACTAAATAATATTGTTAGGTATTGTGACAGTTTGGCTCTGGAATGTCCCCAAAGGCTCATGGGCTGGAGGCTTGGTCTCCAAAGCAATAGTGTTCCGAGGTGCGATTCAGGGATACAATTGGTGCATGAGGGCTCTGGCCTCATCAGTGGTTCAATCCATTGATCAATAATCTGAATGGATTCTTAGAAGGTGTTGTAAATTGTGGGGGTGGGGCCTAGTCAGAGGAAATGGATTGCTGGAGACATGCCCTTGGGGACCATGTCATATCTCTGGTCCCTTCCTCTCTTTATGCTTCCTGGCCACAGGAGAGGAGTAGCTTTCCTTTGCCACGCCCTGCGGCCATGATGTTCTGCCTCACCTCAGACCCAAAGCAACAGAGATGGAAAGCCACACACTGAAGCATCTGAGACCCTGAGCCCAAATGGGTCTTTTCCCCTCTAAGCTGTTTGCCCCAGGTATTTGTCACAGCAACCAAACACTAACATTGGTATATAAAATGACTGTGGTGAGACTTTAAAGAAAAGCAAGGGCTGGGCGGGGTGGTGCATGACTTTGATCCCAGTACTTGGGAGTGTAGGACAGGAGAATTGCAGGTTTGAGATCAGTGCATGGTAACTTAGCAAGATCCTCTTTCAAAATAGAAAATTAAAAAAAATATATGGTGGGGGGAGTAGATCAGTGGTAGAGTGCCCCTGAGTTCAATTCCTAATATCACGAGAAACAAAACAAAACAACAACAACAAAAAAACAAATAGAGCAAGGGAATTAAAGATTCAGAATATTGTGCTCATCACCGAGCAGAGAGGAACTAAAATGGGATTGGGAAGGGACAAGAAGGAGTACTCAAAAAAAAAAAAGTCTCCATCTTTTTACTTAAACTATACTTGATGCAAAAGTATTTGTATCACTTTTCTTCATAATTTACATGCATTTAATAAATATTCTTTTGTGTCCAATCAATACCTAAAAAATAATGAAAACATATTAAAACTAAAATAGAAGCACAGTTTTGAAATGGTTGCATGAATCTTGATTGTCAGGATGGACATACACAGATATAATTTTAATTTTTTAATTTTAATTTTTTTTAGCACTTGGGATTGAACTCAGGGACATTCTACCTCTGAGCGACACCTCCAGCCCTATTTTATTTTAATTTAATTTCATTTTATTTTTGAAACAGGGCCTCACTAAGTTGCGGAGGACCTCGCTAAATTCCCGAGGCTGGCTGAGAACCTGCAATCCTCCAGTCTCGGCCTCCCAAGTACTGGGATTGCAGGGGTGTACCATCATGCCTAGCCTTTTTTGGGGGGGCGGGTATTGGGGATGGGGATGGAACCCAGGAGCATTCTACCTCTGAGTTACACCTCCAAGCCTATTTTACTTTTTATTTTGAAACAGGTCTTCAGCTAAATCGTTGAGGGTCTGACTAAATTGCTGAGGCTGTCCTTGAACCTGCAATCCTCCTATCTCAGCTTCCCAGGTACTGAGATTACAGGCATGTGCCACCATGCCTGGCAGACGTAATTTTCTCAGCACCTTGGTGCAGGGATCCTGATTGGTTTTGTGTGACTGTAGACTACCAGTCTCCCTGATTAGCCCAACTTTTGGGGATGATGGCGCTTCAGTCTTTTGGCTGGTGTCTCTGAGTTCTTAATCCTATCTTCGGTAATGAGATGGTCTTAGGCACACAAGTTAGCAAGAGCCCAACTCTACATTGTCATTTCTGTTTTGACAGGAGGAAGAGAGTTAAGCACACAACTCCTGTCCAGGTGTGTTGCTGTGGGATCCTCCCCTCCTCCAGGCATGTGGAGCATTTGCTGCACCCAGAGCTACCCCTCCCTGAGCTCTGACTCTGTCTTTCCACCTTTGGGGTCAACAGGGCTTGACCTCTAGTCAGGTTCCAGCAGTAACTTCAAGAGAAGTTTATCATTCTTGTCTTCTAAATTTCATTTATATTTTATCTTAGAAATAGCAAAATAGCAAATACCAACATCAATAAAAAAGACTGCAGAGAAAGAGTACTAAATGAAACAAACTAACCCTAAATATCAGTAAGGAAGGCAAGTAGCATCTGCTCCTAGTATTTCAGGTGAGGTTTTATTAAGAGCGCTGTCTGGGTGGTAGTCTGGATTCTGGTTTCTGCTCTGCTACTAACCACTGTCACGAAATATCACTTACGCCACAAATTCTCAGAGTCAAAAATTCTTGGTCTTTTGAGCATCTGTTATAAACTAAGCATTTAAAACAACACATCTTTAATCCTTAAAACAACGCTGTAATGTAGGAATTCTAATTCCTACCTTATATACGAAGCAATAGAGGCGCAGGAGACTTAGCTGTTTCGAGGTCAAGCAGCTGCTACGTGGCAAAGACAGAGGTTGAGCCCATTCCCTGTGGCTCCGAAGTCACACAGGTAATTTCCATTGTGTCCTTCTTCCTAGGAGCCATGAAAGAGGGGGCTTTGAGATAAATTCTCAACCTCCATTGTTTCTTATAACTCTGAATATTTACAGTGCATATGACCACCATCCCTTGACACCAAACACTGAAGTTGTAAATGGTTTTCTGCCTCATTGTAACTGGAGGAAGAACATAACCATGGACACAGGAGCTTTCCCACCACAGAACAGTTTCCATATTGAGCTATAAGCAACAACGTAGCTGGTTGCAGCACCCACTTCAAGGTATTTTTTCCTCACTGTGTTAATCATTCTAAATTCCAAGAACCTAGAAAGTTTACTATTTCTAAATCATGAAGGATTTTTAATGGCAGAATCTGAGGTGAATAAAGCAAACTGAGAAATAGATTTTGGATGAAAAAGTTGATATATTTAGGGCATTTCAATATTTAATTGAGAAAGGTCAAAACAGCATTTGAAATTAAGATGTCATTGTTTCAAATTTCATTTAGATAGCTTTTCTTTGGAAAGTTAGGACTTGCAAGGGAGCAGAGAGACATTTTGACTGCTAAAAACATCAGCTTAGATTTTTTTTCTGAACCTGGTAGTATGGTATCTTTTTCATGTAGAATGTAATACAGAAAAAAAATTCCATTCTTTAGGGTTCCCCCATCCCGGGGGATTGAATTCAGGGTCAGTCTACCTTTGAGCTACACCCCTAGCCCTATTTTTTAAATTTGGAAACAGGGTCACACTGAGTTGCTGAGGGCCTTGCTAAATTGCTGAGGCTGACCTCAAACCTTCCATCCTCTTGTTTAGCCTCCCAAGTACTGGGATTACAGGTGTGCACCACCATGCCTGGCCTGTTCCTTAGATTTAATTTTGGGGTGTATCACATACCAAGAAATACTCCTATTTAGTTTTCTACTGGATGGAAAATAGGGCATGTCTTCATCTGTCTCTGGTATAGTAATTTATTTCTTAAAAGTACCATTCTTAAAAAATATATATCCCTTTCCATCAAAATATATATGTTTATTTGTACTTTGAAAGTTGCAAGCAACAATTTAAATCAATAATGTGATTTGGAATGAAGGAGTATAGACTGATATCCAGTTTTGTGACCTTCAAGCTTAGCTCTCTACATCTTTTTTTTGATTCTGTAACATGGATATTTTTATGCCTACTTTCAGGTTTTTTCCTCAGGCCTGGATCTAGAAAATGCAAAGTGCTTGCTATGTTAGAAGCTGTTATTATCATTATTATTATAGAAATGCACCCCTTCTCTCAGGGATAGTGCTGTATCTTTCAACACCAATGCCAGGAAGGTGTTGGGCATATGCATTATAAAAGCTTTTCTGGTCTGGACATTTTTGAGAAAGGAGTGTTGGACTATTGTACGGCCCTACGTTATATAAAAGGAGATGTCAGAACTGTCAGAGCCCTGTGATTCAACTACTCCTCCACTCTTCCCACTCTGTGCTTTAATATTAGCGCTTGCATTATTTCAAACAGCAGCGATGCGGGATGTCTTTTCTGCTGACTTCACTTCAGTAGTTGCGTGAAGTCCCTTTGTCTAGTCCATGTGATCTAAAAGTCACATTTCTTTTGAATTGGACTAAAGGTGTAAAAGATCATTATTATAAGAATTTCAGGCTGTGTCTGTACTTTACTCTGTCATTATTCTTTCTCAAAATAATTTATATTTTGTCTGTAGCAAATGGAATGATTTTGAATTCTCTAAGAAAATGGGTGGCAGACATATTTAAGAGGTAGAGAAGATTTAATGAAACAAATATATATACACAAACATCTATATTGAAACACATACATGTTTTACATATGCAAAATACCTTTGATACTTTAAATATCATGGAGAACAATCATATGAAATACATAACCATCCTTTAAATAATGTGTAAGTAAAAAGGAGAAATGTATTTAGTAATGATCACATTTAAAGAGTAAGGAAAAGAGTAGGTAATGGGTATAGTGGTAAAGAGGGAACAGAATGAAATGAAATCCTATTCAATTCAATAAGCATTTTTAAGGGGTACTAAAGAATCACAAATGTAATAGTTATGTTAGATGGTTCTAGTTCAGAAAAGCAGACAAAACTGTAAACAAAAAGTTAAAATATGAACGATAATGTCAATCACAAAAAGCCTTCTATTTTGTGTTTATTGAAAGATTAGAAGCAATTATGGCATAGAGAAGGAACTGGCATGTTCAATGATGTAGTGGAGGAAAGGAGAGGCCCAGTGTTCTTGAAGCGTGGGTATGTGGCTAGCAGAGTAGAGGGATCATAAGAACTTGCATTTTTTGAACATCAACTTGATCATCTGTACAATGAAAAAGTTTGGGCAAATGAGACCCAAGGTTACTTGTAGCTTTAAAAATATTGTTATGTGAAATAAGAGAGGTAAAGTAAGCAGGGGATTGACTAATTCTCATCAAAAGATAATTAATTGAAGTCCCCATATCTTAGAATTCCAACATGAATTTTTTAGTCTTTCTTTTGTTAATCTATATTCAAGTCTTAAAGACCAATTTAAGTCCAAATTAAAATTCAGAACATTTTCATTCAGAGGTTTTACAATAGAATCCACTTGGGATAATGCAAATACTACGATATTTGAAGTCAGGAAAACCAGGCTTCCATTCCTACTGCTACTGTTTAATGGGGGAAAGACAGTGAGTTCCCAGGTGGGATCTCTGGATGTGCAGCATCATCAGGGGACTGGAGTCATGCTTATTTTCAGGCTGAATCCCAGGATTCCTAAATCAGGAAAACTAAGGGCAGAACCTGGCAATCTATTTTCCAATAAGCCCTCCTGGTGATATTGGTGCACCCTAGAGAATGAGAAGGATGTATAAGATAGGGTTAGTAACTTTCCATGTAAAATTCAGAGTAACAGTTTGTGTAGCGATGGTTATAATAACATAGTAGTGTAGTGATGGTTATAATAACATTGTGTAGTGATGGTTATAATAACATAGCATTTATTACTTGGCATGCCACTGGTCCTCATCAGATGATAACTATTATTTTTATTATTTTATTAACCTAACAATATTCATTGCTATTTTTGTGAAGAATTGAGGGCCACACCTAAGTTTAGTACTCCTCTGTACTGCTTACAGATTTAAATCTAAGCTTGTTAAATAAAATGTGTCCCTTCAGAAGAAAGCGTCATGTTGGGTGAAGTTTTCTAGAAGGAAAGCACTAGCGGTGCTTTCACAGTGTGTATGACACAGCGTATTGTGGTCGTGGAGACTTTCATTGTAGACTTTCATTGGTAGAGAGCAGTGAGAGTTTATGGCATACATAATGCCTTTGTGGTGACAGGAGGAAACCCCTTGAAACGACTGGAGGTTTAGGGCTCAGTGTTATCAGTGGCTAATTATTACTTTAAGCCAATCCTGGAATTTCAATGCACCTCAATTTTCTCATCTGTAAAACTAGAATCATAATGTATTATCTCCCATTGAGTAGCTGATAATCTAATGAAATAAATTTATAGATTAATGTTTTTGCAAAACACACATTGGCTGACATATATAAATTCAAATTTTGCATTCATTGCATTTGACAAATATTTACCCAATAGCTATACCATGGTAGGCACTATTCTGGAAAATATTTCACAGAGATACAGACTGCCTTTGAGTTAAGTGATGGCAAACATTTCTGAGACTGTCACCCATGAGGCTAATGAGAACTCTATGTAGAAATTTTTGTGTCACAGGGCCATTTTACAAAACACTTGGGAAAGCTTGATGCTAAAAGGTTTACAATTGGATCAGAGTGACAAGAAATGGCAACTCACAAATACAGCATGGTGCAACTTTCAAGAAAACAATTCAATACATATAAAGAGTAACTTAAATTATATAACACTCTGATCCATTAATTTCAATTTATAACTGTCAGAAGCTGTTCTAAGAATTTAGAGATGTAACAAAGATTTATAAAAGTGCTTTTATCACTTATTGTAATACTGAAAAATTAGAAACAATGACTAAAAACAAAGGAATGATTAAGTAGGTTATGTTAACAAACATGATGCTTATAACTGACATTTTAGATTTAATAATATTAATATTTAATAATACCATTTAATATTTAATTATTTAATGAAATATTACTTAAATCAAGTAATGATAGAGTAATTCAAAATAATAGCAATTAAAGGATATATATACATATTAAAGATTTTAAGGAACTGGATATATATATCCAAAGAGAAAGATGGTGGAATAGAGGGAGACAGTATGTTTCAGGTGCTCCGAGACTCAGAACTTACCTCAACATCATTAAAGCAATATACAATAAACCCAAAGCCAACATCATATTGAATGGGGAAAGGCTTCAGGAATTCCCTTTAAAATCAGGAACAAGACAAGGATGTACACTATGACCACTCCTTTTCAATACAGTACTCAAGACTCTTGCCAGAGTGATAAGTCAAGAGAAGGGTATCAAAGGAATTCAGATAGGAAAACAAGAACTAAAATTATCTCTATTTGCAGATGACATGATCCTATATTTAGAAGGCCCCAAAAAACTCAACCAAAGGACTTATAGAGCTGATTCACAAATTCAGCAAAGTAGAGGGATACAAAATCAATCTTAAAAAAAAAATCAGTAGCTTTTCTATATGCCAACCATGAATCCACTAAAAAATAAATTCAGAAAACAATTCCATTCACAATAACCTCAAAACCAATAAAATACCTAGGAATAAGCCTAACCAAGGAGGTAAAAGACCTCTACAATGAAAATTATAAAACACTAAAGAAAGAAATTGAAGAAGATCTTAGAAGATGGAAAGATCTCCCTTGCTATTGGATAGGCAGAATAAATATTATCAAAATGGCCATTGCTCCAAAAGTGATCTATAGAGTCAATGAAATCTCTATCAAAATACCAATGTCATTCTTCACAGACCTAGAAAAGTCAGTCATAAATTTCATATGGAGAAACAAAAGACCTAGAATAGCTAAAGCAATGCTCAGCAATAAGAACCATGCAGGAGGCATCACAATTCCTGACTTCAAATTATACTACAGAGCTATAGCAATAAAAACAACAGGGTAGGGCACAAAAACAGACACATAGACCAATGAAACAGATTAAAAGATACAGAAAAAAATCCACACACTTATAGGCAATTGATTTTTGATAAAGGTGCCAAACACATATGTTGGAGAAGACAGCCTTTTCACCAAATGGTGTTGGGAAAACTGATTATCCATTTGTAGAAAACTGAAATTAAATCCTAGCCTCTCACCCTACACAAGAGTCAACTCAAGATGGATCAAAGACTTAGAAATTAGACCAGAGACTTTGAAGCCACTAGAGGATGGTATAGGTCCAACATTCCAACATAGAGGCACAGGTAGAAACTTCCTCAATAAGACCCCAAAGCTCAAAAACTTAAATCAAGAATTAATAAATGGGATGACATTAAACTAAAAAGTTTCTGCTCATCAAAGGAAACCATCAAGAGTCTAAAGAGAGAGCCTATAGAATGGGAGAGCTTTGCCAGCTATCCATTTGATAAAGGACTAATATCTAGAATATACAAAAAACTTCAAAGACTTTATATTCAAAAAATAACCCAATCAAGAAATGGGCTACTGAAATAGACACTTCACAAAAGAAGACATACAAATGGCCAATAAATATATGAAAAAATGTTCAACATCATTAGCAGTCAGAGAGATGCAAATCAAAACAACCCTGAGATTCCATGTAATCCCAATCAGAATGGCAATCATCAAGTCAAAAAACAATAAATTATGGCAAGGATGTGGGGAAACTGGAACTCTTCTACCTCCAAGCTAGACCTCAGCCCTTTTTATTTTTTAAATTTTTTAATTTATTTTTGCACTAGGGATTGAACCCAGGGGCATTCTACCTCCGAGCTACACCCCCAGCCCTATTTTTTATTTTTTATTTTCAAACAGGGTCTTGCTAAATTGCTGAGGATGGCCTCCAACCTGTGATCCTCCTGTCTCAGCTTCCTAAGTACTAGGATTACAGGTGTGTGCCACCACACCTAGCTAACACATTAATTTTTTAATGCTTTTAGACTTCAGAATGAGTATAGTAAAAATTATCATTTGGAAGAGTACTAAAAATTTCAAAAATAAAATATTAGCCAATTTAATTCAAAACAGTATCACTTAGCAAACACTAATCAAATAACTGAGTTTATTTCTGTGCTTTGCAGTTCATTTGATGCTAATTCTGGAACTTTTTTTGTTTGTTTTAGACAATGGAGCATAATGAAAGAACCACAGGGTTTGAATGAGAAAGATTCTGGTTTAAATCCTCTTATTCACCCAAGATCTTGACACGTTACTTATTCTTGTACCTCAGTTTCATCATGAATAAAATGGGAATACTAATACCCATCTCACAGAATAATACTAATTGCTGATCATGTTGTTGCTGTTATAATTTTATTTTTATTGCAAGAAAAGTTTCCAGCTACATTACTTTTCTGTCTTCTGGGGGTTGGTAAATGCCTGCATCATCATGATGAGAGCCAAAACATCAGCTCAGGCACAAGTCATAAGTAGCGAGGAATTCCTTTCTGCATGTAATTTGTTCTGTGTCATTGCAAAGAGTTCATGATGACCTGTAAATTCAAAAGGCCCTATTTATCTATCCCCTCACCTGAAAAGGAAGAAAAAAAACAAACCTCTGTGTATTCTTCAACATGGTTCAAAATTATTATTGCCTTATGTCCTTAGAAACCTTAGAGGAAAGAAAACTAAGACCTTCGATAAACCTTTGGTACCTACAACACAGATTTTGAATCTATCTCAGCAGTGTCTGCTTTTTCTAGCATTTTGCCATTCTTCCCTAATACATCATTTATGAACACCCCCCGCCTGGCACATACATATATTTTCAGCTGTCACTTAGGGGGTATGAAGCTGGAAATATGAGTTTCAGGTTGCATTTCAGTAAACAACTTGGGGACAAATTGTTCCAGGAACTAATTTGTGTCTCTTTAGAAACTAGAAGAGTCTATGAATAGGGTCCTGGGTGCATTTGAAAAGACAGCATTCTAAACTACTTCATCCCTTGGAATAAAAAATGTGGGCAAATCTATTTGTGTTTTTAAAAATCCATTTGCAATGTTTCTCTCATGAAGGCATGTGATCATTCTTTGCCCTTTATATTTACAAACAGCCTTGCTCATGGGGGGAGCAGAGATGGGGTTTGACTGCAGCTCTGAGCTCGGGGCACACAGAAGATGGAGAACAGGAGACACCTTCACGTAGACAATGCTGTGATTTTTACTCAAGGCCATTGTTTTCAGTCCCACCTGTTTGTGAAACGGATTCAAATGTTCCCTTTCATCTAAAGCCTTGGCTGAAGGAAAAAAAAGAATTAGCACTGGTCCTTCTTACCATGCACAGATCAAACATGTTTCAGCTTTTAGTTCTGTTTGTCAGAGGCCTCAGATGTGCCCTTATGTTGGAAGTGGATTTTCCTTTTCTGACCTCTTTGGAAGAAATCAGAACATTTATTTCATCACCAAGCACCAAGGACAGTAATGATGATAATAATACTTGCAGCAAATTTCACATGTCCCAAATGCTTCTGGCAGGATGGTTTGTCATAGTTGTAGTCATCTCCCCACAGGGCCCACTCATGAGCATGGTGTGTTTTGCACTTCAAATTTGGCCTGAAACATTGGGCCCCTGATGCAAACGAAGGGAACAGTTACTTCTAGCTCCAAAGAAGAGCAGGCTTTGGTGATTGCATTTGTTTCTTTGTTTCCCATAAGTTATTTGAATAAAGCTGGCTAATGTGTACCAACTTTGATCTCTCACAATTTTGGCCATCGTGTGGCTCTCCATGGTACACTCACAAACTTGAGCCTTGCCAGTTTTCTTATTGATGTGTAAGCACTGCACAGACTAGAGTAATTCCAGTACCTGGGAGGCTGAGATAGGAGGATTACAGGTTTGAGGCCCTCCTCAGCAATGTAGTGAGTCCCTCAGCAACTTAGCTAGACCCTGTTTCAAAGTAAAAATAAATAAATAAATAAATAAGGTTGGGAGTATGGCTTGGTGGTAGAATGCCCCTGGTTCAATCTCTAGTACCAAAAATAAAATAAAATATAAAATGAACTAGCAGCTGTGCTTGGCCACAGATATGACTCCATGGGCTCATCATTTTCCTGTACATTGTTTACCTAAGTGTTATCTTCCCTCTTCTTTTCATAATGCCTCTTGAATTCTTTGCTTCTTTTCTTTATTCTCACTGCCCTCTAAATAGCTCAGGCCACTGCCTGCTGTGAGGCTTAGAGCAACCCCCAGCCACAGGGCCTGAAGCAAAGAGATAAAGGGCCTTTCTACTCCTTGTGCACAGACACACTTGCCCTGGGCTAAAGGAGAGTAAGTTCTCATAAGCTGGGGGAAATTATATTTCTCATTATAAAAGGCTGAAACCTGCTGTTAACTATAAAGTGACCCATTCTTGACCCATGCCAAAACCTATATGTTTGTTTTGTACTGTACTTATTATCTGGCATATTATGGTGCCTCCTTCCTCTGCTTTTCCCCTTCATCCCAAGCTTCCTCCTTATCCAGCTGCCTGCTTCTTGCCTGCTGGAGACTTGCTGTGGCCAACAGCATTCATCCTTGTGGGCTGTGGATCTCTGTTTCTCTGTCCAAGTCTCAGAGCAGCTCAGTCACAGATTCTTCCACATGCTCCTGCTGGTGGAGGGTTTCAGGACCTGTCCGCTGCTTCCCACTGTCAGAGCTGCCAGGGGCGTTTCAAGTGTGTGTGTTGGGGGGAGGGGAGGTTGTGAGAGGAATAGTAAGAATGAGTGAGGCTTTTTAAAAAGTATCATAGGGCTGGACGCTGTGGTGCACACCTGTAATCCCAGTACTTGGAAGGCTGAGACGGGAGGATCGCAAGTTTGAGGCCCACATCAGCAGCTCATGAGACCCTTAGCAACTTAGAGAGACCCTGTTTCAAATAAAAAGAGCTGGGGGGGTGTAGCTAGGAGGTAGACTGCCCCTGGGTTTGATCCTCAGTACCAAATATAAATATGTATGTATATATACATACATATATATATTATATGTATATATTATTGAAAGGCTTTCATTTAGTGATATTGACCATATTGCCCCTAATCAATAAGAGACCAGACATTGTTTTGTCTGGGCCAGGTTGGCATAAATATCCACACTGGGAAGACTCTTCAGAAACTTGACTTTATTTCACTTGTACGAATTACAATAATACACTTTAATTCTATTTTAGTTTATTGTAATGAATGCGTTTGTCTCAGAAAAGCATGGTATTAGTTATGTTAGCATTCAACGACCAAGCCTGCATAGCTCACATAATCTAGAAAGAGGAATAACTCAGATCCCGGTGCTAGGATGTGATGCTGCAGTTATCTGAGGCTGGGAAATCCTGTGTCTAACCATATTGACACGTTTTCACCACAAGCTGGAGGCCACATCAGAATTTACCTTCTCATCAGCTGTGTCTAGAAGGAAACAGTAGAAATCAAGGGATATAAAGACAATTAATAATTCCCTGGCCAAAAATTAAAAATTCCCCATAATTAATTTTGCAACATACCATGAACTGACTGCCTTAGATTACCTATACCAAAGGGATCATTCTTCACTAGAGTTCTATTTACTACAGATATTTGACAAAGTATTCTTTGTTCTTACATTCCTAGATGAATGCAAATGGTTTTCTTTGGTTTTAATTACTTGAAAGTCATAAGAAGAAGGGAAATTCAGAAGCAAAGTTTATATAGCACATGTAATATGTAGTTATTCATGCATAGACTCTAACTCAGCTTATACAAATAAAATCTAAGTATTTATTGTTCTCACAGTGTTACAGTTTGTTGGATTAATTTTCTGACAGATTCAAACTCATACATTTGCTTGAAATGCATTACCTATTTTCCTCCATTACTCACATTTTAAAATTATTTAAGCTCTATTACTTCTGGCTCTCCAAGACATTGTTACAAGGAAAAAATGCAGAATTATTACAAAATATATTTCCAGGATAATGCTTGTCAGTTGATAACATATATTACCCCTTGGTATATTCATCTGGTAAGAATTTAGATAGCCCTGAGTTAGACAAAGTGTTCTCTCTCTCTCTCTTTCTCTCTCCTCTCTCTCTCAGAAGCACTTAAAATCCAATTTCATACATGCTTTCAGTAATTATGTAGAAATGAAGGGTCATCACAGGTTTCTATTTCTAAGCTAGGCATGGGAAAGATTTGGTATGGGTACAATTGCATATGGGTAAGATTGCATTGCATTAAGTTTATAATCTGACAAGCTACAACTAGAAAAGCTAATGTGACAAATTACATTAGATTACATTAAGAAGGAAGAAACCTTTTCCCTGTTATTCTGATAAGCGGTTAGCAGTGGCTGCATGTGTCCTTATACATCTTTTGCCACAGGGTTGGTAGAGCACAGATTTTTGGCCTTAGATAGACGTGTTTTGGAATTTTTGGCTTGTCAGACTGAGGCCTAATTTCTTCATCTTTACAATACAAAGTTGTACATTTAAATGAACTACTATATATGAAATAGGAGTGCATTTTAGTACCTGACTTAAAAAAAAGGCCCTTAATAAATGGTAGATTATTCTTTACTGAGAATTCCCAGTGAAATTGTTATTGTTAGATCTAGGGTGAAGACGAAGAAAAATTCATGTATATACATGCAAGAATAGGATCCCCAAGAAGGAAGAAGGAGCGTGACTCTTGAGTGAATCTAACGACCCATGACCAGCAGGGTCAGGTCATGGGTCATTAGCTGTTCTAAAAGGGACCACTGTCCTCTGCCTCTTCACCAGGCATGAGCGTGCCTTGTCTCTGGTACCCTGAGCACTACTGTTGTGAGTTGTTTATCTACTCTGGATAACATATAATGACCTTCGCTTTTGCCAATGAGAAAAACAGAAGGAGACCATGATCCCATTCCCATTTATGTTCAAAATTCAGATGAAAATCATCAAATGGAATGGTCCAATTTACAGAATCCACAGTGATAGGATTAGGAACTGTTTACCCTAGTGAGAACTCTGATCACTCTCTCATTAAATCCAGCTAATCCAGAAAGTTCTAAAAGTTGATGTTACATTATTGATCTTAGTGCTTAAAGGAACCATTTCATTGTCAAAGAAAAGTAATTTTGAAAGTGCTAAGTTTTCTTTTCCTATTGAGGAGTACTGGTTGTCCTCTTAGCCTAATGTAATTGACAATTCTTGTTCATGGTTATAGAAAATTGCCTTCAAGAGACTGGTGTGACACCAGTGGTAGGATGGCCTTCCTGGTTGATGTGGGTAGAACCCTTTAAGGAAAGAATTCTTAAAACATTTTAAAGCCATGTTCATTATAATGGGATGGTATATTTCCCATTTTATTTTATTTTATTTTTATACTTTTATTGGTACTCTATAGTCTCACATTATAATGTAGTTCATAGTGATAGTGACATACATGTGCAGAGCAGTTGGTGGGCTTTCCCCTGGCTTCCTCTCCACTTCCCCCTTCCCCATACAGGATATTGAGATAGACATTGGTATTCTCACATATGTACATAATGTCAATGGAAGCAATTCTTTCATTGATTCTCTGCCCTCCCCCCACCACCTCCCTGGCTCCACTGGGGTTTCTCCTCCATTATCTAAAGTCCTTCTGGTATCCTGATTACTCCCTAGCTTCCATATATTAGAGAAAACATATGACCCTTCACTTTCTGTGACTGGCTAATCTCACTTAACACAATGTTCTTCAGGTCCATCCATTTTCCTGCAAATGACATTATTTTGTTCTTAAATTGCTGAGTAAAGTTATATTGTGTCTATACCCCATAATTTTATAATTCATTCATCTGTTGATGGACACATAGGTTGATTCCATAATTTGGCTATTGTGAATTGTGCTGCTATGAACATGGGTATGCATATATTACTGTAGTTCTCTGGCTTCAATCCCTTTGGAATAATACCCAGGAGTGGTATAGCTGAATCATATGTTGGATCCATTCCCAATTTTCTGAGGAATCCCCTCACTGATCTCCATAGCAGCTGTACTAATTTGCAATCCCACCAACAGTGTGGAAAAGTTCCAATTTTCCCATCTCTCTTCCTTGAGGAAGTTTCTACCTGTAACTACATGTTGGAATATTGGACTTATGCCTTCCTCTAGTAACTTCAAAGTCTCTGGTCTAATTTCCAGGTCTTTGATCCATCTTGAGTTGACTCTTGTTCAGGGTGAGAGGCTAGGATTTAATTTCATTTTTCTACAAATGGATAACCAGTTTTCCCAACACCATTTGGTGAAAAGGCTGTCTTTTCTCCAACACATGTGTCTGGCATCTTTGTTAAAAACCAATTGGATATAAGTGTGTGGATTTTTTTCTGTATCTTTTATTCTATTCCATTGGTCTATGTGTCTGTTTCTGTGCCAATACCCTGTTGTTTTTATTGCTATAGCTCTGTAGTATAATTTGAAGTCAGGAATTGTGATGCCTCCTGCATGGTTCTTATTGCTGAGCATTGCTTTAGCTATTATGGGTCTTTTGTTTCTCCATATGAAATTTATGACTGACTTTTCTAGGTCTGTGAAGAATGACATTGGTATTTTGATAGAGATTTCATTGACTCTGTAGATCACTTTTGGAGCAATGGCCATTTTGATAATATTTATTCTGCCTATCCAATAGCAAGGGAGATCTTTCCATCTTCTAAGATATTTTTCAGTTTCTTTCTTTAATGTTTTGCAATTTTCATTGTGAAGGACTTTTACTTCCTTGATTATATTTATTCATAGGTATTTTACTCGTTTTGAAGTTATTGTGAATGGAGTTGTTTTCTGGATTTATTTTTCAGTGAATTCATATTTGGCATATAGAAAAACCACTGATTTTTTTAGATTGATTTTATATACTGCTACTTTGCTGAATTTGTAAATCAACTCTAGAAGTCTTTTGGTTGTGTTTTTTGGGCTTTCTAAATATAGGATCATTTCATCTGCAAATAGAGATAATTTCAGTTCTTCTTTTCCTATCTGAATTCCTTTGATATCCATCTCTTGTCTTATCACTCTGGCAAGAGTCTTGAGTACTGTATTGAAAAGGAGTGGTGATAGTGTGCAACCTTGTCTTGTTCCTGATTTTAAAGGGAATTCCTGAAGTCTTTCCCATTCAATATGATGTTGGCTTTGGGTTATTGTATATTACCTTAATGACACTGAGGTAAGTTCCTTCCATTTCAGTTTTCTGCAGTGTTTTTTAACATGAAGGGTGTTAGATTTTATCAAATGCTTTTTTGGCATCTATGGAGTTGATCATGTGGTTTTTGTCCTTAGTTGTATTTATGTGGTGAATGACATGTATTGATTTGCATATGTTGAACCGGCCTTGCATCCCTGGAATGAAACTAACTTGGTCATGGTGTACAGTTTTCTCAATATGGTTTTGAATGCATATCACTAAGAGTTCATTTAGAATTTTTGCATCTAAGATGGGCATGGGGGCACACATTTGTAATCCCAGTACTTGGGAAGCTGAGACAGGAGATTTGCAGGTTTGCAGCCAGGCTCAGCTACTTAGTGAGGCCCTCTGCAACTTAGTGAGACTGTTTAAAAATGAAGAATAAAAATAGGGCTGGGGTGTAGCTAGGAGGTAGAATGCCCCTGGGTTCAATCCCCAGTACTGCAAAAAAAAAAAAATAATAATTTTTGCATCTATGTTCATCAAGGATATTGGTCTGTAATTTTCTTTTCTTGAGGGAACTTTATTCAGTTTTGGTATTAAGGTGATACTGGCCTGGCCTCATAGAAAGAGTTTGGAAGGATTCCATCTCTTGATTTCACAGAATAACTTTGGTTATTCTGGGTTATTGGGTTTAGTTCTTCTGTAAAGATTTTGTAGAATTCAGCTGGGAATTCATCTGGATCTGAACTTTTCTTTGATGGAAGGCTTGTTACTGTTGTTTTTATCTCTTTGATTACTAATGGTTGGTTTAGATTTTCTATATCTTTTTGGTTCAATTTAGGTAGGTTGTATGTGTCTAGATATCTGTCAATTTCTTCTATGTTTTCCAGTTTATTGGAGTATAAATTTTGTAAATAGTTTCTGATGATGCTGTGGATTTCCCCACTGTCTGTGGTGATGTTTCCTTTTTCATTTCTGATTTTAATAATTTGGGTTGAGTCTCTCTTTTTTTTGGTTGAGTTGGCTAATGTTTTATCAATCTTGTTACTCTTTTCAAAGAATCCCTGGCCTCTCTGCTTTCATGGACAAAGCTCTGGCAGGGGTAGCTTGTACCGCTCTGAGCCTGAGGCTTGGGTGGCTCAGTTGTTTAGCCCCAGGGACACTGCTGCTGCTCTGGGCAGCTACGATCATATGATACCTTGTTGGCCTCCTTCCGTGCTGCTTGTGGTGCCCAAATACTACTGGGAATGAGTTTATAGCTTTCTGAGCCTACAGCACAGTTGGCTTAGTTATTTCACCCCACAGACACTACTGCTGGTGGTCCTGTAGTGATTGCTTGAGATTCTGCAAGGGTGTAGCACTGCCAACCCTAGGTCCCTCCCACCCGAGTGTCCCTATGGACTACTAATTCATGTATCTGCTGTGTCAGACTTTAGCCTCTACCCCCACCTTCACAGGGATTATTTGAAAACTCACAGACTCCGCAGGTCTGTTCGTTGCCATGCATGTCCCTGTAGCCACACAGGCTCCTGTTGCGAAGGTTTGTAAACTCAAGGTCTTGGCGAGTGCTGCTTGGGTCTCTGCAGGAAGGGACAAGTTCAGCTGCAGCCACAGGAGTTTGCTGCACAGTTTGGCTGGTTGGTCTGTAGATTCACAGTGGTCTTGATGAGGTGTGTTGTAATCACTGGGTTCCCTGCAGGAAGAACCTGTCATTTCTTGATCTGAGTTCAGTTGCAGTCACAGGATGCTTGCTGGGCAGTTTGGCTGGATAGTCACTGTCTTGATGTATATGAGCATGGAGAGAAAAATGTGATTGCTTTTGACGATGTTTTTCTGCAATCACTGGCTCGACAAGATTCTGCTTCTTCTTTGCTAGAGTTAGTCTCTGAGAGCCGCTGGTCCTGGCAGTTGCCAGCCCCAGTGCAGGCTCCTGATGAGGGAGCTGCCTCTGCTGTCTGCTCACCAGATGAGATGTGTGGAACTATTTTCAGTCCTCTGCTCTCTGTGCTGTGTCCAATTCCGCCATGTTTTGACTGTCTTTCTTCTGTTGAGTTCTGACTGCTTTTCTTCTCTTGTCAAGAAGCAGTCTATCTGCTGGTTGAGTTCATAGTCTCAGAGCAACTGAAACACGCTGTCTTACTCTATTCTGCCATCTTTAGTTCATATTTCCCATTTTAAATTAAAGTACACTTTTGAAGAAAAAAAGAAATTTCTGATTTAATGAAATATAATGTAATTTAAAAGGTACAAAAACAGAGGCATTTTTGCTCTTTTTGAGACCACTGGCATATATAAGCATTTTAGATTGGGTATTTTAGAAAGGTATGATAAAATGACTAATTTGTTTGCTTTTAGCTATAGTATAGGACTTTTGTGTGTGTGTGTGTGTGTTGCTGGAGATTAAATCCAGGGGCATTATGCCTCCAAACTTCACCCCCAGTCCTATGTTTTATTTAGAAACAGGGTGTCATTAAGGTACTGAGAGCCTCGCTAAATTGCTGAGGCTGGCTTCAAACCTGCAATCCTCTTGTCTCAGTCTGTGACACAGAGTTCCTCATATCTGATATATGTTGCTCCTGATGTAATAAGATAACATTTATCAAATTCTTACTATGTACCAAACATTGTTTTTTTAAACTATCAGTCTAACAAATATTGTCTGCTTTACTTTACTGGTGAGGAAATTCAAGTTGAGGAAAGTCAAGTAACTTGGGCATGTTCATATACCTCGTAAGCCCACGTGAAATCCTAGCCAGGTTCCTCCAGCTAGAGCTCCTCACTACATTCTAACCAGGTTGCTCTGAGGCTGTTCCCGTTTGCCCATATGGTTAATGTTCTTTATGCAAAGATGCTTCAGATACTCAAAAAGCTAGGCAATTTTCTTCTCAAAATAATTTGTCTAATGCATTTTAATGTTCTTTAATAGCTCTGCTTTCTTGCTTTCATAACATTTTTGTAGATTCTTAAAGTCTTCCTTGTTTCTAGTCTTCCTTCATTCTTGTGTGTGGTTTATTGCAGTAGCCTTATAATTGTACTCCTCTTCATCATGTGTATCAAATATATGATCATCTTCAATGTTAATGATAGAAGTATCTTTTTAAGACATCAATCAGATCCTTCATTTAAAATTCTGCCTTGTCTTATAATCACTTCCATGAATCTTTCCTGGCCCCTCATTTCTCCCTGCCTAGGAAGAATTACTTTATATTCTTGTATCATATAGTATTCTCCATATATGGAGTAAATTAGCTATCGAGTAGTATAGTTGTTGTATACATATCTGTCTCCCCATGAGACCATGCAGAATTTGCATATCATATTAGGTTGTTCATTCATATCCCTGACTCAATCTTAGGTACTTAATAGGTATTTAATGAGCATTTTATTTAATTATGATGTGGTATAAATTTTGGTAAAGGGCATGATGTATATTAAGAAAAACTTATCTTTCAATAATTAAGTGATCAGCATTTTCTTTGGTGTTCACTTACAGGAGAAGTGAGCTGAAAAATTGGTTTAAAATTCAAAAATAAGATATGACATCTTTAGATAAGTTTAACATATTTACATTTATATACTCTAGGCTCAGTGTTTTAGGAATAAAATAAAGCATAGTTAGTATGGATATTATCTTTAGTATGCTGATAATACTATCAGATAATAAAGAACATACTTAGAGATATAAAATTGTGAAAACAAACATAGTGTGTGTCATGATTATGAGTCCAAATAAGTGCCTGATTTTTCTTTCCATGGGGATGTTTAGAGATTATATAGGAAGTGTGAAAAAATTATCCATGATCTATTTTTAAGCTAGCAGCAATTGTACCAAGTGAAAACTTAGAATTCTAATTTCAGTTGGAGGCTGGCTGGCCCTGCCTAATCAAGAACATTTTTGAGTTTTGAAACTTTTCATCCAGCTTATGCTGTAATAAATGGGAAGAGATATCGCTCTGTTGTGATTTCTCATGTGCTTTGGAGCAGCCTCACACAGACAGAGCATTAGGCAAATGAGAGTGGTCTGGAACTTTCAGCTCTGGTTTAATCTAGGTATAGATGGATAAAATATGAAGGCCATCCATGAGAAATTCTTTCTTATATAGTTTTTTAATTATTTTTGCTGATACCGGAGGCTGAACCTAGGGGCATTCTATCTCTGAGGTATACCACCAGCCATATTTTATATTTTATTTTGAAACAGGGTCTCCCTGAGTTGCTGAGGGTCTTGCTAAATTGCTGAGGCTGGCCTCAAACCTGGGATCTTCCTGTCTCAGCCTCCCAAATACTGGGATTATAGGCATATGCCACCATACCTGTTTATAGTTTCTCTATTATAAAGCACAAAATTATTAAACTATATTAGAATGGTGGTGGGCTCAATTATATCCTAAAAATCATAACATCCAAAATAATTTCTGCATTTTGTCTTTAATAGGCATTTTATACTTTGAGAAAGGTGGATTTCAAAATTACATAAAATATATGGCACTTGGAATATACTATTTATATTTATTAATAAAATAACTATAATATAAATAACTTAATATAAATAACCATAAATTTATAGTTCTTAATAAGTGCTCATTTATTTTAAGTATTACTAATAACTTTTTTTTGTGATACTGAGGATTGAACCCAGGGGCATTCTACCTCCGAGCTACACCCCCAGCCCTGTTTTTTATTCTTTATTTTGAAACAGGGTCTCACTAAGTTGTGGAGGGCCTTACTAAGTAGCCGAGGCTAGCCGCAAACCTGGATCCTCCAGTCTCAGCCTCCCAAGTACTGGGATTACAAGCATGTGCCACCATGCCTGGCTATTAATAACGTTTAAATGAATATTAACTTTATATCTGAAAGTTATAAGGTCAGATTGATTTTATTTGCTGAAAATATGTGTGAAGTGTTAGACTTGTTGTATAGTCCTAAAACTACAGAAAATATGAAGTGTTAACAGATCTGAGGAAGAACAATTTATTGAACATTTGGTCAGTATTACCAGTGCCTCTGTTTCTTGTAACAGATAATATCTATGTTTACTGGTATTCTTGAGACTTATAAGTTTCCTACTCAATAGCCATTTTCATTTTGAAAATTAGCAACAGATTCCTGACTTTTCCAGTGTGAATGCACTTAGCTATAACATCATCATCGTCTCAATTTTCCTTGCAGCTAGAGGTGGCCGATCACATGTTAATAGAAGTTGTTGGATGGTGCTAAGGCTCCTTAAGGAAAAACACCTGGCATACTGCTTTCCTCGTTCACCTTTTAACTTGTTGCTGCCTGGAAAGAGGTCATGGCTGTTGGAACTCCAGCGTCATTCTGGACCAAGGTATGACCTTGAAGATGGAGGCCATGTATACTGCATCCTAGGAAAACACAAAGCAGGCTTTGACTAAGACTATCTTCCATTAGACTCAGCTTGACTCAGTTTTATATTGTTTTCTTCCTGATTTTAGGCCTCTGACTCCCTTTTCTTGGGGCATTTACTTTCACAAAACTTTCCATTATAATTTCTTTCTCTGCTCCTTTGAGATGTAAATTTTTTCCAGCCTCTTGCCGGTTTTATAATGGAGAAATATTCTTAAGAACCTATGAGAAGCCCGGCGTGGTGGCGCACCCTTGTAATCCCAGTACTTCGGGAGGCGGAGACCGGAGGATCAGGGTTTGCGGCCAGCCTCAGCTCTTTCGCTCTCTCTCTCCCTGTCTCTCTCTCTCTCTCTCTCTCTCTCTCTCTCTC
>PVJS01015785.1:0-38398 GCA_004027185.1 Glis glis | reverse complement strand
AGTGAGGCCCTCTGCAACTTCGTGAGACCCGGTTTCAAAATAAAGTATAAAAAATAGGGCCGGGGGTGTAGCGCAGAGGTAGAACGCCCCTGGGTTCAATCCCCGGTACCGCAAATAAATAAATAAATAAATAAATAAATAAATAAATAAATGTATAGGAAAGGTAATAATTCATACTTGAATAATTTACATTATTAATATACAAAACATTACTCTGATCTCTATCAAACACTCAAATATTTTCAATAATACCTATGTAGATTCATATGATATTATACTCCTTGAATTCCAAATATGAGAAAGCAAAAACACATTTTAACAATGATGGTGAAATAGGAACATATAAAAATAATTATTGGGCCGGGCGTGGTGGCTCACGCTTGTAATCCCAGTACTTTGGGAGGCGGAGACCGGAGGATCCGGGTTCGCGGCCAGTGTCAGCGCTCTCTCTCCCTGTTTCTCTGTCTGTCTCTCTGTCTCTCTCTCTCTCTCTCTTTCTCTCTCTCTCTCTCTCTCTCTCCTTAGTGAGGCCCTCCGCAACTTTGTGAGACCCGGTTTCAAAAATAAAGTATAAAAAATTGTGCCGGGGGCGTAGCGCGGAGGTAGAACGCCCCTGCGTTCAATCCCTGGTACCGCAAAAAAAAAAAAAAAAAAAATTATTGGGTAATAGTAAAGTAGAATCACTATATTTAATTTAGAGCTTTTATCAAAGAGTTAGAAACCATAAATCTTGGCCAGCGTTGGCAGACATTTGTAGAACTCTTGGTAAGCACTGAGCTTTATTTCACTCTTCTCTATAACACAGAACGAGAAGAACAAAAAGGAGAAGTTTTGTCTAGGGAGGCCAATTTACTAGTTAAAATCACAGTTTGTCTATAAATAATGGAGTCTCTTCCTGGTTGACTAGATGACATGACTGGAGTTTGAAATTTTAATTTTTCTGCAACTTCATGAAAAAAGCCAGTATTACTGATATGTACCAATGTTCCATTGCCACAATGATTCTGCAAAACTGACTACCACATTTAATGCATTAAAATATTACTTGTGTATCAAACCTAGTAGTTTGGAGTATGGAAAACTGGCCAGAGTGGACTTGGCTCTCTGTCCTTGAGTGCGCTCACTGGCTTATGTGGCAGGTAACTTGCTATCAGTTGGAGTAAAGGTGGGTGGGGAGGATTGGGCCATATTCTTCTCATTGTTCTCCTGGATATGTTTTTGACACAAAGGCAAGAGATAAAGTGCATGAAAACCTAAGGCCTTTCAAAGTTTAGTCTCTGGAACTGACACTTATATTTGATGTTTTTACAGGTCACAGCAAGTGTCTAGGTCTGCCAGGATTTAAGAAATAGAGTTTGTATCTTGATAAATGGAATTGCAAAAACATATTCAATTGGTGTGGATACAGAGAAGAAGTTGGGCCATTTGTTTTGCAATCATTTTTCAATTAATCTAACAGTGTAAAGAATATTGATTTACCACTTCTCAAAAATTTTTTTGGGCTATGTCAGGCAGAATGATTTCTTTTAGCATTCAGCTAACTTCTCACTCGGTTGGAAGGAGTGATTATCAGGTTTAACCAGGTTAGGCAAAATAATGGTGTCACAAAGATACCGTGTCCTAATTCCTGAAATCTGTGAATATGGATCTTTACATAGGATAAGAATAATCAAAAGTAGCAAATGAAAATAAATTTGCTGGGTAATCTGGGCAGGCACAATATAATCAGAAGGATCCTTAAAAGTTAAAATGAAAGACTGAAGCCAGAGATAACTTGATGTGAGAAACTGCCACTGCTGGCTTTGACGATGGAAGAGGACAAAGAGCCCTTGAATGCAGTTGGCCCCTAGTAGCTGCAGAAAGCAAGAACATTGATTCTCCTTAGAGCCTTCAGAAACAGTTCTGCCAATTCCCAGGCTTTTAGCTGAGACCTGTGTCAGATATCTGACCTAATGATCTGTAAACAGAGTGTTTTCAACCACTATTTTTGTTAATACTACAGTATCAATAAGAAGTTAACACAGTGAGATTGGGGAAGAAAATAAACTCCCCTTCTTTTCCACCTTCATTTTGTCTTCAGAAAGGGTTCTTCATTGTTAGTTTATGATTGTTTTATTCTCAGCAAAGGTGGATCTGCCCCATGAACCAGAGGATTCCACCTAAGGTGTAGTAAGCCTGAGTGTTGGAAAGTTAGAAAAGTATTTTGGCCAGATAGTTAAAGCTACATTCACTAAGAAGCTTATAAATAGAAAGCTCACTTTAAAAATGTAATTTGTCTGTATTATTATCTGACTTGAAATCAGGAGTAAAATGTAAGAGATAGACTGTTAATCCCTGAATTTAAAAAGGCATCTTTTATAGATTTTTTGTAATTAAAAAAAAACTTGTTTTAAAGAGTTTTGCCCTCTGGGTAGCTCTGCCTTGAGGTTTAAGGCTAGTGAAACTTGAAAGACATAGTTACACAATAACAAATGATGTAGTAGTGGATTTAGACTTTTTCCCCCCCCAGAATTTGCTTTTGCAAAGAATCAGAGATTTCTAATAAAGATGTCTGAAGTTTGTACATGAACTACTCAGGCAAAATTAAAGAGTAAAATAATTTCACTACATACTATGTAAATGAACTATTCAATAATTTTAAAATGCAGTAAGAATCTTAAAATTAATTATATTCTATTTTAAAATGTTTCTCAATATTAACAATTTTTTATACTCTGGGAAAAATAGTTTCATGAAAGTAATGCTGTTTATTGATTTACTTAAAAAACTTTCAGCTTCAATTATTTTTTTTAACTTTTTATGTTCATTTCTTGGTGCATTGTAAATTGTAATTATACATTTTGATATATGTCAGGGTATGAACATCATACATGCACACATTGCACATTTAGCCCTCCAATTATTTATTGTTTTGTTTTTTTCTAGATGTTTCTTGCTTGAAGTCTTTATTCTATTCGTGTCTACAGTCTGTAACAGTGAATTAAATTAGCACCTTTATTGTAGTAATCTAATAGTGTGATGTGAAATGGTACAGATCCTTGAAAACACTCAGTAGGAAAGGAACTGGTGAAATGGTAGGTTTGTGCAGAATGTCTCAGCAAGGCTGGACTGACCCGACCTAGACACAGCAGGTTGGGAATTAGTCCACTACAGTCCTAGCAAGTAGGAGTGAACTGAGCAGTGCCAGAGAACCAGATGTGAAAGAACACGTAAATATTCACCACGTTAGGTATCCAGAATTAATTCATCCTATGTTACTGAAACTTTGACCGTCATCTCCCCATTTTCTCCACTCTGCTCTTCTATGAGTTTGACCTTTTAGATTCCATACATACATAAGATTATATGGTGTTTGCTTTTTGTACCTGGCATATTCCTTAGCCTAAGGTCTTTGCAGTTTATGCAGGCTGTAACATGTGACAGGACTTCCTTAATTTTAACAACAGAATAATATTCCTTTGTGTGTGTGTGTGTGTGTGTGTGTGTGTTTCATATTTTCTTTATTTATTCATCCATCTATAGACACTTGGATTAAGTCCATATCTTGACTACTGTAAATAACATTTAAATAAAACATGAGAATGAAGATATCTCCTTGAAATGCTGATTTTATTTCAGATGAGTTTATATCCAAGAGCAGGATTGCTGGATCATTTGGTAGCTCTATTTTTGATTTCCTGAATAACCTGTCTACTGATTTTCATAATAACTACTAACTTATATTCCTACCAACATTTTATAAGAGTTCTCTTTTCTCTATATTCTCTCTAATACTTATCATCTTTCATCTTTTTAATAGTATTCATTCTAGCAGGAGTGAGTTGATAATATAATTATGATGACTACTAATGTTAAGCATTTATTTTCATATATACATTGGCCAGTTGTATGTTTTCTTTCAAGAAATATCTATAGAGGTCCTTTGCCCACTTTATAACAGTGTTATTTTTTTCTTATTCAGATCCCAGAAATTATCCATGCATTTATAGCAAAGGTATTTTACACATTTACACAAAGGTATAAAGAACATTTACACAGAGGTATAAAGAACACACAATGAGAAAAACACAATCTCTTCAAACAGTGCTGTTGGGAAAACTGGATATCCACATATGAAGAATGAGTTTGACCCTTTCCTTATCTTGTATGATCTGTTGTTGGGTTCTGAAGACTCAGGTGTGAAAGCCAACTTCACTGAAGTATATCAGGATCTTAGTTCAGGTTCATGATGTCAGCTTGATGTCAGAGTCCAATAGGTAGTTGCAGCAACTGAATCCAAGGGAGTGGGCCTAGAAATTAGGGTTACAGGGGCTGATGCTGTGAACACTGGAAATGCATAATCCAATATCTAATTTATGTCACCTAGAACTTTCAGTGGTATTTATAAGTAGGCTGGCTACACACCAAAAAAAAAAAAATAAATTCTGTATTTCGTAATTAAGTTTAAAACCTAAATGGTTCTTCTTCAGAAAGAAAACGTATAGTCAAATTTTATTTGGTTTAATTTAGAATGTGATTGGAAAGGAGGACAGATTATATGTTATGACAATGCTTTTATAATTAATAGGACTTAACTGAACATTTTTAAATCAGATTCTTCTTTTTTTGTGGTTCTGGGATTGGAATCCAGGATAATTCTACCTCTGAGCTGCATTCCCATCCCCATTTTGTTTTTTATTTGAAAACAGGGTATCATTAAGTTGTTGAAAGCCTCGATAAATTGTGGAGTTTGTCCTGGAACCTGTGATCCTCCTATCTTAGCCTCCCATGTCTGTGGTGTGTACCACCATTCCTGGTCTTAGATTGTTTCTTATGATCAGAAATCAGGACTAATTTTAATCAATTTTTCAACTGTTCATGAGCCTATGGTGAATAATCCTTCAAGCCAAGTAGTGAAGAATTTCTGATTTAGTGTATTTGACTAACTCTGTATATCCTGTTAGGAGAATGAGCAATAAAGCATTTTTATTGTATAGTAAATTTTGTGTATCTTATTTATAACATGACTTTAAATCATGTGGATCATCTACTAGAATAAAATAATTCAAAGCAAAAAGCAAGATCTTGGTCTCAGCAACCCACCACCACCACCACCACCACAACAACAACAAACATGGGGTCAAATAGATTCCTGAGTAAATAAGATTCATTGTTTTTTCATTTTTAAAATAAAAGGCATAGGAAGACATTATGGAAAGCAAAGCCAACTGATTGTGGCATGTCCAGCTCCATTGTCATCAGTCATCAGTTTATTATGAGAGTGAAGAAATGCAGTTGGCAAAGAAGAGGAAGCTCTTTTCTTTGATCCTTTCTATATTTCAATGCAAATTAGATATCTTATTTACTTCTATCTTGACAAGCCTTTCTCTCCTTTTCTGAGTGGAGTCCTGTGAGGCACAGTCTAAAGAGGACATCAGTGTAACTTTACAGCTGCATGAGCGCAGAGCCTTGATCAATGCAGAGTCTTAGAGGATAGAAAACGTGTTTAATAGGTTTTTTCTTTTTGGGGGTTTATATTTCTTAACTATGAAAGAAAATACATTGAGATGTATGTTTGTGATATCCTAATGTGAATAGCTTTTATTCTGAGTTTTTTAATATAGATACAGTTCTCTGCTCCTTATTTGCTTATCTAACTGGATATAAATGTACATTTCAAAATTTTCTATGATAATATTTGACTTTAGGAAATGGGTGGGAGAGATAATTTATGTCTGATACAGAGTCATAAATAAGATGATAATTAATTTTCAGGGTCAATCCTTTTCATTTCTATGCAATATTCTCTTAAAATTGTATGTTCAACTTTGTCATTCAAAGAAAAAGGTAGTCTCCAGTGTAATAACTATTTCTTCTTGTGACCCCTCCACTGCTTCCTCCACATGTATAAGACAAGTTAAATGTTTTCAAAGCTGTAGTCACTGCCAGTTTCTCAGTTATTTCTATGTGATGGATGTTAACTTTCAACAATGAGGACTTGTGATGCACCATAACAATCCATGGTGTTGATAATTAGTATACAAACCTTTTTGCAGAAAGAATTACAAAGAACATTACTGTTACAGTCAACTAACTCCTTGCCAATAGCCAACACCTTTTCTTTTTGTAAAAGAAGTTTCCTCCCTGCCATTGTGCTCAATTTTAGAAATACTAGTTTCCTCAGTTTTCCTCACATCTAGGGTTAGATGTTTTAGTCATTCAGTTTTACTCAATGATATATAATGGAAAATGTTTAGCCATTTAGATGTTTTAGTCATTTAGTTTTAGTCAATGACAAATAATGGAAATCTGACGAAAAGATTTCTTTGGTAAGTGCTTTTTTCACTCAATAAAAGAATCATAAGAGAAAAATTTTGTGTTGTACTAAATTTAATTACAAAGGCTACAGGATAAAGGAGAGAAAGATGGGGACTTTTAATCAGTTAACAAGCTACAGGCTAAAAAGAACAACAGACTGTTTTACATTCCTGAACTTATTTTAAAATCTTCAATCCCATCACAACTCCTAGTCATCATCTCTTGCTTAGGACCTCAACCAATACAGAAACAACAGCTACTTATCCTTATAGACTGTTTCAGTCAGCATTCTCACTGCTGTGACACAAAATACCTGACATCCACAACTTAGAGGGAGGAAGATTTATTTGCTCACAGTTCTGGAGGTTCCAGAGGTTTCAGTCCATGCTAAGCTGTGTCAAGACTAGAGATCAGGGCATGGTGGTTGGAAGCAGAGAGAGCAAGGGCAGGGGGAGAGGGACACATATAATTCCCAAGGCAACACCCCCAGTGACCTACCTTCTCTAGCCATACACTAACTGCCTACTTTACCACCCAACAAATTCATTAATTCATCGATGGATTTATCCACTGATGAAATTAAGACCCTCAACAGAGCAGGCAAAAAATCAAAATAGAATCACTCATAATTAAATTTCATATCACAGAACTGAAACTAAACTGTTTATTGGACCTTTTGAGAAATCAGAGAAATAATAGTCAAATTTCCCAAACAGGTCAGTTTAAATTGACATGAAAATGAAGTTCCCTCTGATTTAACCCTTATGCATGAAAAGTAATCTGAGGTACTTAATGCTAACTAATTGGATTGTTGCCTGATTCCAGGATCACAAATAAAGCTAATTAAGATGATTAAACTAAATTGCTGTAATTTTGTCCTTTGATGCAGTTAACATTTGTTGAAGAAATAATATGTTAGTGCAATAAAGATTCTGACTCCAATTTTAATATCTGAGGGCTGATAGCTTTCAACTCCCTCCATTACCTCTTGCCCTTAAACCCACACCTGAGAAAAAAATGAAATCCCAAATGCGTACTACTTTGGCACCAAAGTGCAGTTCAAATGACATGAGTCACAGGCTATGCATGCATGGGAACTCTTACCCCAGCTGAAGCACTGCATCCGTAAGAATAGACAATTCAGTTCCTCTCAAGTCTTTTTCAGACCTGCTAGGGAGACTACCCTTCTGTACCTAGAAAACCTCATAAAGACTCATTTATACCCTTTTTGTGTGTCTCTTGTCCTCAGTCTCAACATCTGATTCAAATTTTGAGTGAGTGTCTTTTGTTCTCCTGTGGGCAGACTTCAACTCCAGGTAACTTGTTATATGTATATGTATATGTATAACTCTGTTATACATTTAAATACATCAGAAGTTTTAATACCGAAGTTTAAGTAAAGGAATATATATCAGGAGCTCTTTTTATAATAGATGTGGGTCATGTTGTACCGCAGGTTAGCGAGAAATCACAGAGATCAAGGGAGACCAGGGGTAAAGATCAAATTGAAGCTGTTTATTTCTTTTAAGCTGGTGGCTTAAAAGCGGTCCATAGGGGGTCTCAAAGGAGACTCCAACAACTGGGCACTGGAGTCAAGGTGAGCAGGGTTTTTAAAGGCATATAGCATTTGTGACTTAAATACTGATTTAAAAATAGCACATTCAGCTTATGTCATGGTTACATAAAGGGTTACATACATCATGAATCTATAACCAATCAGTTATTTCCAACTAAACTTTAAGTGGGAGGGGGTTTACTTATCAGCAGAAGCTATAGTAACAGAAGCCAAACATTACGCAGTTAATATTATCTCTGGGTGAAAAGTTCAGTAAAGTTTAAAACTTCTCATTTGGCAGAACAAACTGTTGCTTGGATTACAAATTTTTCTTTTCCTTAGGTGGAGTTCGTCTTTTCAGCTACTCTCTGCAGAGAAGGGGGTTCCTGTAAAATGGAGTTACTTCTGCTTTTATACTTTGTCTTTACAGTCATATGTATCTTAGATTGAATTAAGTATCTTCATTCCAGAAAAATATAGGACAGACACTAGACTCAAGTAGATACTCTCATCCTGTGCTCTTGGTTTCTGTATATCAATTAGTTGACTGCCAATCCGTATCATTTTCAGAGGGATAATAATCTGCTTTATATGAATCCAAATTGGGTGGTTTTATGTGGAATAAGAGTGGTCATCATATGGCCTGATAACACTCATTCTTCTAAAAGAAAGTGGTTCACTAGGACCCTACAAAATTACTTTCCTGCCGGGCATGGTGGCACACGCTTGTAATCCCAGTACTTTGGGAGGCAGAGACCGGAGGATCCGGGTTCGTGGCCAGCCTCAGCTCTCTCCCTCTCTCTCTCTCTCTCTCTCTCTCTCTCTCTCCTCTTTCTACTTAGTGAGGCCCTCTGCAACTTCATGAGACCTGATTTGAAAAAAAGTATAAAAAATAGGGCCAGGGGTGTAGCGCAGAGGTAGAATGCCCCTGGGTTCAATCCCCGGCACCACACACACACACACAAAAAATTCCTGTTGGTACTGACCACACCTCTAATCCGTAGGATTATAGTGAAAAACACCAGTGCTTCCCAGTGCAAAATGAAGGGGTTAACTCAAAACCAATGTAAGCCTGGAATACTTAAACTCTGTAAAGTGACCATTGCAATGAGGGAAATCCCAAATTTTAATGATACTGATTGGAGATGCTGTAAAGAAAGAAACTTATAAATGCAAATAGGGTAAATGGGACTCTGTTGAAGTATTCACAGAAACCATACATAAGAACCCAACCAACCAATCAAACTATACAAACACACAAAACCACCTGGATACAGGGGAAGAAAATACAGTACAAAGTAAAGTACTAAATAAATACATTTGAATATTTGCTATAAGAATTTATGACAAAGAATGAAATAGTGATGATTGAATTTGCAGGTTCTAAATTAATCTTTGCTGGAGTGCAACAATTGGCAACCTTTTACAGACTTATTTATATTAGGACTCAAGTTAGAGTTAACTTTTACAGTCCAGGTATGCTTTACAGCTGGACTGTAAAAGCCATAGCACCTATTTCCCTATAATATCTCAGATTAGTAGGCATGAACACTCTGACTCAAAGGGTCATAAATTACAATTAAGTTACATTTTTGGCACTTAGACTTAGCTTGACAGAAAGGGACCTCATGGATGTTCACCCAGATTAAGATGGTTAATGCAGCTCAATATAAATTAAACCAGTATCTTCAAGAGCTAAAACTCATTAGATAAGATCCACTTAGAGAAGAGAAAAAATTGCACACAATTTCTCCACTTAATAATCAAATTTGGCTTATTCTTAATCCAGGAAAAATAGAATGGTGCCTTAATGCTCTGACCACCCCGTAAGTCTCACATTTCTCAAATTATTGACTCTATCCAGTCAGCAAGTAATAAATAAGTTGCAGTCATAGACTTGACTAATATATACTCTTCAGTACCTATTCCTCTAGCCCCTCAGCTGCAGTTTTCTTTTATATTTTTAAAGACACGATACACCTTTACCTTGCTGCACATGGGTTATCTCAACAGTCCCACCATCACAGACAATCTTTGCAGGCAAGTTCTTAATAGCAATACATTTTCTACCAGAGCACAAGTATGACTTTATTTTCCTCCAAGGAGATTCATTAGATATATTATCTCATGCATTGTACACATAGGAAACGATTCTGCTATCTAAGTTAAATTCTTGAAAATTATTTTCTCAACCAAGAGTCATTGCATCCTTGACATCCTCAACAAATATCTATTTATTCTCTCAGTATTCACAACATTAAGGCAAAACTAACACCTTCCAGGTTGTTTTGGGTTCTGGAGATAGCACACATCACTTTCAAATCTTACTTAAGCTTAATATGCTCTTACTTGAAAATCAGCCCACCTTCAGTGGACCACCCAACAGTAAAAGTCTGTAATTTTTTTCCAAATTGCGATACCATGGATATTTCCATCCATGTCTTCAGATACTCTTTAACAGAGGATTTAGCAAACTCATCATTCCTCCAAAATTTTCTCAGTCATCCACAAGGGTGATAAATTCCCATGAACTTCTGATACAAGAATCTCTCCTCCTCAACACTAAACTATAATGTCAATATATTGATTTATGGCTGAATACCAGGATCTCCTGGATTTGAAATTTCTCATGATTACTACCCTTGACTTTTGGAATATTACTCCCCATTCTGCTTTTGGTTATGAGCAATACCCATGAGTTTGAAACAGCTACTTAGCCCTCTTTTTTAACATGCAAATGGCTGCTCCAATCAGTTAAAGTTTATTTAGATGAATTATGGCACATTTTAGTGTTTATTCAAACATGAGGGGTGAATTTTAATAAAGAATCTGACTTTAATGTTTATGTTTTCTGAGAACTCCCAAGCTCTATTATTCCTCCTTTCTCCTGCCCCAAATTTTGGGAAAACTGATAAGAAAATAAGGTTTTCTTTCCTTTGATACTTGGAGAAAGTTCAGTCATGGAAACCATCACCTACGTGTGCACAGAAACTCTTACCCAATCTGACTTCCTAAACACAAAAAGATTGAAGCCATCTCCTTTTTTATTCTGCTCTTTAAAACCCTTATAGAGTCTATTTTGGATCCTATCCTGTTCTCCCTAGAAAGCATCATTCTGTGAGTAGTAAACATTTCATATCCCCTTGATTCATGTGAAGTATCATCAGTTCATAGCAAAATAAGGAGAAAACACTCATGAAAATTACAGTTTTCATTTATTTATGTGGTCAAGTAGTCACAGCTGGTGTTTGTAACTATCTTTTCCCACTACCTACTATATTCCTTTGCCTTTGGCAACTACCTCAGCTATTGTGGATTTTCACCTGGTTGGATGACACAAATCTTTATTCCTAAAGTATCTAAGACAGTAGTAGTCTTGCCAAGACTGAGCTGTTGTGTTTTTCCATTGATTTGAATCGCAGAACATTAGAAGATGCTCTAAGGAATTTTGTGAATCCCAGACATATTCTTTCTTACCTCTATAGTGTAGCAGTAACCTAATTGTAGTGAGGACCAATCACCCCAGCCAACACTTTAACTCTCTTCTAAGCCTATGAACTTAGAAGCACAAGGAGCCCAAAGTGGCCATGTGGTAGGCTTAACTTCCAGTTCAAGGGAATAATTGTGTCCTTTAGTGGAGGCATTCCTTTCTGTGGAATCAATACCTCATTGTCAAGAGTATAATATAATTATTGAGCCACTAGTAATAGGAGTGTTTTTACAGATAACCCTTAATTTTTAGAGCTATGGTTCCTTGCCATGAGAAATGTAGCACCATATGTTGGATGCTGACACATACATATATTCTCATAGCCATTTTTTTATGAGACCATTAGGTAATGATAGGTGTGGCTAAGGAAAGAGGCAAGTATCCACAGAATGAATTATCCTATCCAGTTGATTATTAAAATCTTCCCCTTCCAAGGTTAAACTTTGATGAACATTCTCATGTGACACAAATACCTTCATGTTTGTTGTTGTTTTGCCCAGAGAGGTTAATTCATGTGCTTCTTCCCCCAATTTTTCATTATCTATTTTCCAGTTGTATTTCCTTTAAGTTCTCAGCCATCCAGTGAAATCATTGTTCATGGCCAATACTTTCACAGATAATCAATTACACTTCTGGCATTTCTCTTTTCAAAATGATTAGTCAGGTACGTGTTTCTGAATAGTGGAATGATTTTTCTTTACCATTTTATTTCAGGGCTGTCCCAGAGAGAGGATGTAATGCTGCAAATTCTCCTCTTTTGGGTGATGTCAGTCAATAATTAAACCATCTGCAAACCAGGCCTGAGTCTTTTCTTCTTCAGTAAATTGATCATAGGTACCTCTCCACCAGGCCATTGGCACAGGCTGGAAGAGAGAAAATTGTGTATCAGGAATGGGGACCATCAGAATTGAGTCACTTTATCTAATTTACTTCTGTATTCAGTGCTAGTTTTATAAGGTCCAGTAGTGGGTCAAGAGTTGTTTGTGTGTGTGTGTGGTGAGACAGAGTAGCAGGCTGAAAGCTCTTTTCTACAGAGGATAGCAGGGCCTTGCTCCAAAATTCTGAGGGCTTGCACAATGGTTCAATTATGGGAGCCTACAAAAATACAAACGGCATCCATATTCACTATTGGAACTTTTTTTTTTTGGTACTGGGGATTGAACCCAGAGGCATTCTACCTCCGAGCTATGCCCAACCCCTATTTTTTTTTTTAAAACAGGGTCTCACTAAGTTGCAAAGGGTCTCACTAAGTAACTGAGGCTGGCCGTGAACCTATGATCTTCCTGTCTCAGCCTTCCAAGTACTGGGATTACAAGCATGAGCCATCATGCCCAGTTCCATTGGAACTTTAGACATTATTTTATCTGCTAGATTATATGGCCCAAGTGGCAGAGTAACTTGCTCAGCAAGTCATGTCTTATTCCGGGCCCCACACAAAATTAGCAGTTTTAAAGGTGACATATTAAATGAGATAGAGTAACATGACCAAATGAGAACTATGTTGCCATTACAAAGAAGATACACTAGAAGTTGCATATTTTTCTTGCTTGTTGAGGGGTCAGAAACAACTTATTTTTCAACTTAGAATATCTTATCATTCACCAAACCACTGAACACAGAAAACCCACAACTAAGCTAGAAAAATCATCTTTAAAGTCCTTTTTATTCAGAATCTCTTTGGTGCCAAAACTTGTATTAGGTTATCCAGAAAAACAGAACCAATGGGGTGAATGAAAAGATGATAGAAGATAGATGACTGATAGATAGATCGATAGATAGATGATAGATAGATGATGATAGATGATGATAGGTAGGTAGGTAGATAGATAAATAGATGATAGCTAGCTAGCTAGCTAAATAGATAGATGATAGATAGATGATAGATAGATATGAGAGATTTGTTATGGGAATTGACTCATAATTATAGAGGCCAGGATTTTTGTGATATCATATCTTTGGGATGAAGACCTAAGAGGGTCTGTTAGTTGCACCTCACTGATGGCTTCAATTAACAAAGAAAGAAGCTAGTTGATTTGTGCCCTTTACCTTTCTATTACTTAAGTCTACAATGGCATCAGATGATTTTTCCTCTTATCTTGGCTTAATAATTTTAATGAATTTGCTGTTTTAACATCATCATTATGAATTGCATTTTACTATATCATGAGTACCTACTGACTAGTCAAATTGAAACATAAAATTCACATATCAACAATTTATGTTGGTTTTATACATCTCCTTTTCCCTATATAATTATTTCATATTTTAATCCCTTATAATTATATCATAAAATTAATATTAAATTACTGTATGTTTATTCATTTTTAGACAAATTTGCCAGCCCACACCCTCAAAAAGAAACTTTTCTACATTATAGTGTGAGTGCCAGAACTAAGATTCAATTCATGTATGTTTGAATTTAAATTCCGATTATTATTCAATTTATGTTGAAATTTGTTGGGATAAAATCCAAATTGTCAGCCGGGCGTGGTGGCGCATGCATGTAATCCCAGTACTTTGGGAGGTGAAGACCGGAGGATCCGGGTTCGCGGCCAGCCTCAGCTTTCTCTGTCTGTCTCTCTCTCTCTGTCTGTCTGTCTCTCTCTACTTAGTGAGGCCATCCGAAACTTCGTGAGAACCGGTTTCAAAATAAAGTATAAAAAATAGGGCCGGGGGTTTAGCGAGGAGGTAGAACGCCCCTGGGTTCAATCCCTGGTACCGAAAAAAAAAATCCAAATTGCCTCAGAACTTTGCAGGAATTTATAACTAACATGGTTTCTATCTGAAATTTAATCGAAGAATTGAGTTAATTTTAACATCAAAAAGCATATTATGAAAGCTGTTATTGGAAAAGACCAATAAGGAAAGAAGAACAAATGTAATACTTTTATTACAAGACAGCAGATAATTTTGGAAAAAAAATAGCAGGATACATTTTCTACCTATCCCAAAGCTTGGCAAAATTTGTAAATTTAATATAGTAAAATTCAATGCATAATTATGATAAATGTTAAAACAGCAAATTCATTAAAATTATTAAGCCAAGATAAGAGGAAAAATCATCTGATGCCATTGTAGACTTAAGTAATAGAAAGGTAAAGGGCACAAATCGACTAGCTTCTTTCCTTGTGCTTAATTGAAGCCATCAGTGAGGTGCAGCTAACAGAGGTAATACAATCTTAAGGCTCATAATAGAACTTAATTGCCTATATAATGTGAAATAATATCCTCATTGGACTATGTTCATCAGGACACACATGGAATAATGGAATTAATTTTGTGTTCTCTAGGACTTTACTTGCACCCAGATTATAGTAATTAACAGCTTGACTTATTGGTAGCTTTTTAATGTCATTCTTCCACTGTGGTCTGTGAATTACATGCATGCAAGGACCATGACTTATTTAATTTTATGTCATTAGCACCTAGCAGAAAATGTGACCATTAGTAATTGCTTAGTAAAGCATTGCACTCATTAAGGCACCCATCTTACCTTCTTGGACTCTTGCCATAATGTCATCGCTGGATCCTTTGCAACTTTATTCTCTTCTGTATTTTATTCTCCACTTAAATGCTCAGGCAATTAAGTAACCTCTCCAAGGTCACAAAACTTATAAGTGACAGATAATGAATTTAAGGTAGGTAGATTGACCTCAGAGTCCCTTTTTCTAAATCTAATTTATTAAATTTAATCTTCCCCTTCTAAACATGAAAGAAAATAAATAAACAACAAAAGAGAGGTATTTGAAGAGCAATTATTTTTTCTTTCTTAGTGGCAATCTCTACAAATTAAGATAGCATGGCTACTGTATTTTCAGAGACTTTGATGAATAAGAGTAAAAACATAAGAAAGTAACTAGAACCATGAGCTGAATGAAAACAGTCCTATCTAAAGAAAAGGTGAAAATATAAAAGGTTTTAGCTTAAAAAATTCTTACATAAAAATATATATTATACAAGTGATGTGTGCATGTATGCTTGTATCAGTTTGAACCTCACTATGATGTATAGTGGCAATGCATTGATAACAATATAAAACATTTATAAAGATGTTAAATTTTCTAAACATAAAAAGAGTCTATATTTGATATTTTAAAGCATTAAGACTTTTCCTGAGTTTCTCTGGCAGAAAATAAGTTTTTAATAACTGTTAAATTGCTTAATTAAGAAATCATGGGTGGTTATAAGTAACAAGGAACCACATACAATATAAGAAAACAAAAATATTTAAACTCTCATGGTATTCCACCAATGAAAAATACTAAGAGGAAAACAAGAATTGATAAAGTTTTGCTAATTTACCAATTTCGCTATCATGTATCTACATTTTATCAAGATTCACTACTGTTTAATGAGATAACCTATATAATTTTTGGGCAACAATTATATCAATTTAGCTATTTTTGTTAAAAATAAATGTTTTTTTTATTTTTGGTCCTGGGGATTGAAGCCAGGGGCTTTCTACATCTGAGCTATACACCCAACCATTTTTTATTTTTCATTTTGAAACAAGGTCTCACTAAGTTGCTGAGGGTCTTGGTAAGTTACTGAGGTTGACCTTGAACCTGTGATCTTCCTGTCTCAGCCGCCCAAGTACTATGATTACAGGAATGCACCACTGCCCCTGGCAAAAGCAAATATACTGTTATTCTGAAAAGGCTCTACTGAGCAATATGATTGTTATCCACAATTGTGAGCATTACACATACAATTTACAATAATGCTCCAAGTCAAACCATCACCAGCCTGTCATCAGTGAAAATATATCAAACCTACAGTATCTTACCTTTAGTTAGCAAATGATATCAGATTATTATAGATTTCAGTTTTTGTAAAATTTAAATAAGGAATGAACAGTACAAATTATTTGGTTTACTAGCATTTAATGATTATTAATATAATTTTCATAATATAGAGAGTAAAGATAACAATCATCATCATGAACAATGCCTTTTTAGTATCATGTTCTATAGAGTCACTTGTTCCAAAAAGCAAGTTAAGTTGCATGAGTTTGTGTCTCTGTTTCTGCTATTGCTACATATATGGCTTTGGGCAAGTAACTTACAGCACTTTTAGTCTGAACTCTTTCAGATATAAAATGTGGAAAATAACTGCCTTGCAGATATTATTTTGTGGATTAATCATATGAAAAAAGAGAGACTAAACATAACATATAGCTCATTGTGTATAATATATGAAAGCTATTTTTATTTTATTATGGCACAGAATGATTATGCAAAAATATAAGTCAAGTGTTACAATTCTGATTTTATAGAAACTCAGTATTCTCTGCAAGAAAAACCCATAAAGTTATATAAATCAGTTGTATGAGAGAGAAGAAGCATATCTGAAATATCAGAATAAGGAACTTCAAAAACTTTCTCCCATTTAAAATATATGAAAATAATGGTAAAAATTGTCAAAAACAAGTTTTTTAATTCTAAAATGTAACTAATGGTTTGCAGCAATTCTATAAGCATTTATTAATGAAAATGGCAAAATCTTAGAAAGAAAAGAGCTCTGTGGTACTTTTTATGTTACCACTCTTGTATTTTGGACTCAATGGTAGGCCTGAAAATCAGCTTATTTGGACCAATTATGGTTGAGAAAAACAGCAGCATAGCACTGACAGTAGATTAGTCTGGGAACTCCCCAAATGGGCCATTCCAAAATAGTCATCCCTATTTTACCTATCTGACAGGTCGTGAAAGAATACCATTCATATGGTTTGTCTTAACTGGATTTAACATAGATCTAGTTCAGTGAGGAAGTATTTATTGAAAACAACCAGCAGCGATTACTTAATATGACAGATAGTGCGGTAGCAGTACCAGTTAGACCAATAAGAGGTTGGTCAAGAATTTTAAAATTATGGAGTATGATGTCTGTGGGGGCTTTGAAAAACTACAACATAATTCTGGAGACATTAAAGGCAACATGTATGTGAAGAGATGTCCAAATGTCCAGTAAAGATCTGAAAAAGCCAATGTCTCACCTCCGAACAAACTTAATACTACATGCAAGCATCCAGTGGTAGCTAACTTTAAAGTTTTGACTGTTAGAATGCTCCCCAAAACACAATTTTTTGGTCACTCATCATATATTGGGGGACACTGATTCAAAGTAAGGAAATATTCAATCACTAGCTGAACATTAAATCAAGTACACAGACTTCAGTGCTCAAACATAAAAAAGAATATATATTTACAGACTTAGCCCAGGAAACTTATTAAATAGGTCAACAACATCGTTAACAACACTAAGTCAGAATAATAAACAAGAACAAATCCTGAAAGGAATGGTAAATCTTATTCCCATTGTTGACATGTCAGATTATTTAAACTACTCAATATTTTGACAAAAAATAGTTGAATTATTCCAGGATAAAGAAAGAATGGTCTATAACAAAAAGAAAAAAAAGCATTTTAAAGAACTTCTATTCAGAAAGCCCAGATATGAATTTATAAGAAAAAATCATTAAATCACCTATTAAAAGTATTCTAAGAGAAGTAAAGAATACCATGTCCAAAGGGAAAAGAAAAGCAATGAAAAATGTATTGCCAAATTGAGAACATCAATAAAGCAATAGATTACAAATAAAGAATTATAGAAATTATGAAATTATGTACTTAATGTAGAAAGTGATAAAAATAAAATATTTCCTAGAGGATCTCAACCATATATTTATTTTTTATTTTTATACTTTTATTGGTGCATTAGAGTCTCACATCATAATGTACTTCATAGTGAAGCGACATACATGCACACAGCAGTTGGTGGGCTTTCCCCCAGCTCCCTCCCCACTTCCCCCGTCCCTAGAGAAGATACTGAGATTGACATCGGTATTCTCACATGTGTCATAATGTAAATGGAAGTGATTCCTTCACTAGGTCTCCCTCACCACCCACCACCTTCCCCTAGACCACCACCCTTGCTCCATTGGAGTTTCTCTCCATTTATCCGAAGTCTCTCTGGTATCCGGATTACTCCCTACTTCTGAATATGAGAAAAGACATATGATCCTTTACTTTCTGTGACTGGCTAATCTCACTTAACATAAATATTCTCCAGGTCCATTTATTTTCCTGCAAATGACATATTTTTTCTCTTCTTTATTTCTGAGTAAAATTCCATTTGTGTATATCCCATAATTTTCTATTTATTTCTATTTCTATTTCTATTTATAATCCCATAAATAGAATCTAGAACAAATTATAGAACAAATTATGGAACCTAGATTGGCTCCATAATTTGTCTATTATTAATTGTGCTGCTATCAACATGGATATACATATATTAATATAAAATTCTGATTTCAGTCCCTTGGAAAGATACCCAGGAGTGATACAGCTGGATCATATGGTGGATCCATTCCCAACTTTCTGAAGAATCTCCACACTGATCTCTGTAGCAGTTGTACTAATTTGCAATTCCACCAACAGTGTAGAAGAGATCCAGATTTCTCCACGTCCTTGCTAGCATTTATTGTTGTTTCACTTCTTGATGATTGCCATTCTGATTGGGGTTAGGTGGAATTTCAGTGTAGTTTTGATTTGCATCTGCCTGATTGTTAATGATGTTGAAAATTTTTCATGTATTTATTGGCCATCTGTATTTCTTCTTTTGTGACATGTCTGTTAAATTCAATTGCCCATTTCTTGATTGTTTTTTTTAAGTGTTAAATATTTTAAGTACTTTGTATATTATAAATATTAGCCTTCTATCAGAGGAATAGCTGGCACAGATCTTCTCCCTTTTTGTAGGCTTTCTCTTTAGACTCTTGATGGTTTCCTTTGATGGGCAGATTTTTTTTAACTTAATGCCATCCCGTTTCTTAATCCTTGTTTTAATGTCCCGAGCTTTGGGAATCTATTGAGGAAGTTTCTACTTGTGCCTGTATGTTGGAGTGTTGGACTTATGCCCTCCTCTAGTAATTTCAAAGTCTCTTGTTTAATTTTCAGGTGATTGATCTATCTGAAGTTGACTCTTGTTCAGAATGCGAGGCAGGGATTTAATTTCATTTTTCTACAAATGGATAGCCAGTTTTCCCAACACCACTTGCTGAAAAGGCTGTTATTTCTCTAATGTATGTGTTTGGCACCTTTGCCAAAAATCAATTGGCTATATGTGTGTATATTTGTTTCTGTATCTTCTATTCTGTTCCATTTTCCTGTTTTTATGCCAATACCATGCTGTTTTATTACTATAACTCTGTAGTTTAATTTGAATTCAGGATTGTGATGCCTCCTGCATGGTTTTTATTGCTGAGAATTGTTTTGATTATTCTGGGTCTTTTATTTCTCCATATGAAATTTAGAATTGATTTCTCTAGGTCTGTGAAGAATTACATTGGTCTTTTGATAAGGATATTATTGACTCTATAGATCACTTTTGGTAGAATGGTCATTTTGATAATATTTACTCTGCCTATTCAAGAGCTTGGGAGAGCATTAAATCTTCTAAGATCTTCAACTTTTTTCTTTAGTGTTTAATAGTATATTTAAAAGAAAAAAAACCTGAACTTGAATATAAGCTAATTGATATGCATAAAGATATAGATAATGGATGTTACAAAAGGAGATGAGATAGAGAATTGAGCAGAAATAATATTTGAAGAAATAATGAACAAAATTTACATATCTGAAAAATTATACAAACAATTTTATCTGAAGACAATGAAACAAAATAATAAATTAATAACAAAGGAAAAATTGGCAAATTTACAAATATGTGGAAATTATACAATGTACCCTTAACAAGTGAATGTGACAGAGAAGATATCACAATGAAATTATCTAATTTCAATTTCATTGAGAAAAAATAAATAATAATTATATGCCAAAATTTATGTAATGCATCTTAAATAATGTTTAGAGGAATATTGATAGTTCTAAAAACATATGATAGAAAGATAAATGTTTTAAATCAATACCTTAACATTCTACCATAAGAAACTAAAAATATAGGACTGAATTAAATGCAAAAGAAAGAAAAAAAGAAAAATCATACATATAAATTATATCTGTACATATATCCACATATAGATAAAATAGGGAAAATAAAATAGAATAAAATAACAACAGATAATCAAAGAAAAATGTTTATTCTTTAAAAATATTGATAAACATTTATCTACATAGGCATAAAAGAGAAAATAAGTTAGTAAAATCAGGAAAGAATGAACATTACTATTGACATTACAGAAATAACAAATATTATAAGTAAATTCTATGAACAATTTTATGCTTACAAATTAGATAAACTAAACAAAATTGGCAAATTTCTAAAAGTATACAGAATACCTAAACTGACTTAAATTAAAAACTAACAGAAAATATAAACAGGCATATAGCAGTAGAGATTGAATGTGAAGATCTAAATGAATGGGAAGATCCCTCACGAATGTAGTTTGGAAGATTATTTTGGTTAAGATAATACTCATCTACAAATTAGTCTACACATTTAGTGCAATCCATATCAGAACCAAAAAACCTTTTTACTATTATTTTGCAAAAATTAGAAAGCAGATTCTAAAATGCATATGTAAATGGAGAATATGAGACCCAAAATAGCTAAAACAATCTTGAAGAAGAACAAAAAATTTGGAGTTCTTGTACTTTACAACATCAACATTTACTACACACCTACATTAATTACAATTCTGCGGAGCACATATGAGAATATATGAATCAATAAAAGAAAATCAAAAGTAAGAAATATACTTTTACACTTTCCACAATTTTTCACCAAGACAGCAAAACTGACAAGGAATAATCTTTTCAAAAACTATTGCTGGGCTAACTGGATATCCATATGAAAACAAATGACATTGAAATCCTACCTAACAATATCATACAAATTATTATTAACTCATGTTGGATCATAGACCTAAATTTAAGTGCTAAAACTATAAAACTCTTGGAATAAATGATTGGGGTAAGTTATTGGAATCTTGGATTAGGCAATGGCTCTTCTCAGGTATGTCAAAATCACAGTGGCAAGAAAAAGATTAAAAAATTCATTAAACTTCTTCAAGATTAAAACTTTATTCTACAAATAACAGTATAAAAAGTGAGAAATCAACTCATACAATTATTCTTAAATCATGTATTTGATAAAGTACATATATTCTATACGCTTTAAAAAAACCCTTTCACAAAAATAATGTCTCATTCACTGCTGTAATCCAAAATGACTGACCACACAACTTAGAGGAAGTAAGGTTCATTTGCTCACAGTTTTCTGGAGATTCTGGGTTCAGTCCATGTAAGGCCAGGGCATGAAGCTCAGGGCATGACAGCGGGAATCAGAGAAAGAGAGAGTGTGCAAAACTCTAGTCTCACATCATGGAGGATGAAAGCAGAGAGAGCAAGCAAGGGGATCAAAAAACATATAGAATCCCCAGGGCCACACTCCCAAGGACCCACCTTTTCCCAGCCACACCCTACCTGCATAGGTTACCACCCAAAAAACATTATAATGCATTTATCTACTGGTGAGATTAGAGTCCTCATGACTTAACTATATCAACCCTGGGCTCTTTATGGGACATTCTATATCTACCATAACAAATAATAAAGGAGGACTGGAGGTGTAGCTCAATGGAACAGTACTTACCTAGGTTCAATCCCATGCCATTCAGTCCCATGAACTAGGTTTGAATCCCTAGTTCTTAGAAATATACATATATTTTTAACAAATAGATATTTCACTAAGGATCATATACTAATGGCCAATAAGCACACTAAAATATACTCAGCATTAGTAGCTATAAAAAAATACAGATCAATGCTATACCATTTTATACACAATATGATGCCTATAATAATAAGACAAAGAGTAACAAATGTTGGTAAGTGTGGGAACAGTCAAAACATGGTGTGTGTTAGGCTTTCTGACCTCTTTCTGGTGAAAGCCACTGTTGTATGAAAAAACAGCTAAGCATGTTCCTGAGGGTGCCATATTGCCTTATGTAACTCTGTGCCCTGGCTAGCTGCCACTTCTGTTCTGATTTGGTATATAAATTGGACTGAGACAGACCAATGTGCAGATGTGCAGGCATGTGGACACATGAACACATGGATGTACAGAGAGGCAGATGGGCTATGGGGAAGTCTTCATGCGAAGTTCCCAGGTACCCAGTCAGCTGCCACTGGGTATTCAAGGCTTAGACCTCCTATTCTAGTCTTCTGCACCTGGAATAAAGCCATGTCTCTCCTCCTTTCAATGTCTCTCTTCTTCTTCAGATGGACCAGATCGAACCTACAATTTCTCAACCTTAGTCGTTTGCACAACAGTAAGGATGTGGAGAAACTGGAACTATCCCAATTGTTAGTGCAACGTAAAATAATGCAGTCAGTCTGAAAAATAGTTGGTCATTCCTGAAAGAGTTAAACATATTGTTATTTTGTGATACTGTAGTTTCCATTGCAGGTACATACTCAAGAGAAATTAAAACCTATTCCCATGCAAAAAATGTCTACAGAAATATTCCCAACATCATTATTTATGATAGCCCAAGGTGAAAACAATGCAATTATCCATCAACTGTTCAACAGATATTTGATACATACAAATTTTGGTACAGACATGCACTGGAGTAATACTTGGTTACAAAATGAATGAGGTACTGATATGCACTGTAGCAGGATGAATGTTGAAAAAGATTATATTAGATGGAAGAAGCTATTAAAAATTACATATTGTATGATTCTACTTATATGAAGTGTCACAAACTAGCAAATCTATGTAGATCGTAGTTATTGCCAGAAGATGAAATAAGAGGAAAATGTAGAGTGATTGTTAATGGATATGTAGTTTCTTTCAGGACAATGAAGATATTTTAAAATTATTTAGTGGTAATGGTTGGACAACATAATGAAAACACTGAATTTATACTTTAAATGTATAATCTTTAAAATATATATGTATATGAAAATATGTTTTAAAATACTAATATCAGAAATAAGATTTAAGTGTAGATATTACTGTTGCTTCATTCCACTGTGCATATCATAGTCAATCTATAGATTTTATCAGCCTCTGATTTATGCTAAGGCAATCACTATACACTTCTGTGTGGATAGAGCTCCCACAGTGCCTCAGTGCTTTCCAGATTCTAGAGATATCCACATAGATCAGCTCATTACCATTTTCCCAAAGCCTTTTGACATTTGATAATTTGATCTCTAGTACTGTCCTTATGTAATTGACAAAGAATTTTGGGATCAAAGATTATAATACATGTTACAAATCCACACGTGTAAAAACTGGAAAAATGGGCAGAGTTTGCCACAATTTTTTGTTTGTTTGTTTTTGGTGTGCTGTGCCATATCTGTTTGGCTCTCCTTTACTTTTGTAGTTGTGGTTGGCAAACTCCCTGAATAGAAGAAGCGCCCCTCTCAAGCACCATCCATGTCTTGTCTTTTAGCATTTGGGCCCAGGGATTGTGTCAAAACTCAGGAAGCTTTCAACCTTTGCATATTAACACTGGGAATCCATACCCTCGGATTACCTTCTCTGAAAGACATAGAGGTCATTGATAAATTCCTGAGGTCCTCATCCTTCAGAAGAATGCTGAGACACAGGTTTACATGGCTTATCAGAGCACTCTGGAAGAGACCGAGTTGCCCCCGGAAGTAGTAAACCTAATAATTGAGCCATATTTTTCTTTTATTTGTTCTATGTTTCATTCTTTCAATCTCTCATCTTCCCTACTTCTTCATAACAAAGTCCAAAATGAGCTTATGCATTCCAGTCGTTTTCTCAGGTTTTGCTTTTCTGAAAAACACATACTAAGGTTGACAAGAATATGAGAATTTTGAGAATTTGTTAAAATCAAGATGCCTTCTCAAAATACTTTATTGACAGCATTGTAAGAGTACATGCTTTTTGTCTTGTATTTACCTTCATTTTCTTTTCATACGTATTTTATTTTTCCTTTCAGTGTGGCCTTAATTATTGTATTATAGACCTTCATATGCTAAGTAGGCAGGATCTGAAAAGACGTCTCATCAAATCTTCCTCACACGCCCTACAGATTAGGAAACATTATGTTCAGATGATGAGAAAACTTTCAAAGCCCTGTAAATCATGTCACATATGTATTTTCCTACTTTATCTATGTGTTAGAGTGGAAAGCTTCTAATTATGAAGCCCATCTGGCTACTTTTCCAAGCATCTATGACTGTGTCTTGAATTGACCATAAATAAAAAAAAAATAGAACAGAGGGGGAAAAAAGCACTCTTTGATCTTAGAAAACCATATTTGTTTTGAGAACTCATAAATTTTGAAAATGATGCATTTATGCTCAAGATAAATCAAGCTAACTCTATAATAGTTATCTGTTTTGACTTTCAAAATTGACTGCATTATAAACACTTTCATTGAAAGGTGAATACAAGAGTACCCAGAGGCCTTTTTAATGGAGCTACAATTAGATGAAACTACATTATTCTTTACCATGCTGTGTTTCCCATTAGTTGGTGATCAAAAGAAAAACTCCAAAGAAGATCAGTAGGATGCAAGATTGATTACAGACTGATTCAGCAGTGTAATCACTAGCTAGTGCAATCTCAGCATGAATGGAGTCCCCAGAGAGCTAGTTGCTATCTGATAGCAGTACAGAGTGGAGAAATCAAATGACTTCTAGAATGTAGATTGGTTTGGGTTGCATTAAACAGGAAAGGATTATATCTCACACTGTCATCCATCCTGGCATCCAAGAACAGTGCATCTAAAACATCTCATTTCCACAGAAGGTATACATCAACTTTGCTGCATAGCCTGATTCAGCAAGTCCTGGGAAGAAAGGGAAACTTCACAACCGCTATGTGAAAATAGCTGCAATTAATTATCGTGTGCTTTCGGGGACCCTTGCCAAGGACGTAAGATTAATTTTTCATTTTTATTTAATCTATATCCCTTATATTGGTCGTTTTCTTTTAATACTATAAATCCAAATCATACCATTTCCTGTCTATAAAAATCATTGCATTATTGAAGGACATTGGAAATAATTCAAAAAACAATAAAAAGGGAAATTAAACTTTGAGACCCAGTTCTAGTTCTGCTAAGATCTGGCCGTGTGACTGTAAATAAGTAAACTAACTTATTTGTGTTTCAATAAACTCATCTAAAATGGAATAATTATATCTGGAATTCCCGAAAGCAAGTGGTCCAGATTTTACAATTTTCAAATTGCACTTCAAATTTTACCCAGACCTATGATTCTGGAAAACATTATACATACATACACTTCTAATAAAAATGTAGATATTTTTAACCACACTGAGACAAAATGACTATTGAATAATTTACATTTGTATTGTAATTCTCTATTTTTTGTATTTTTATTGGTGGATTATAATTACACATTGTAGTGAGAGTTGAAGTCACACAGACACAGACACACACACACACACACACACACACACACACGCACCTCACTTGATCACACACACGCACATCACTTGATCACAAGATCACTTGGTGTTTCTGTCCAGAACGCACCCTGGTCCCTCTTCTCCTCCTTCCACATATGTTAGCTAGACTGGTCTTTATAACTTCATATAAGAACATAGTATTAATATGCTTCATTCCTCATGCCTCCTTTTTCCAATCCTCTTCTCCCTCTCTAATCTCTTTCCACTATTCTACTGCTCTCTCTCTCCATATTTATCTGAAGTCAGTTTCTTTCATATGTCCTCTCTATTCAAACAACTAATGCAAAAATAAAAGTGACCATTACAAAAAAAACTATTGAGTAACTCACATTTGTATTCTAAATCTCTCTTATCCATTGATTAAATAACTTGAATAGTTTAGTATAAGGAACAATGTAATAAAAAAAGTTTTTTGAAAAAAATCACCCAGAAAGCACTTCATTGCAACATCCAATCAAATCTATGTTGTTCAATCACAGGCAAGAATAAAGTAGAATATATCTTTTCTTTCTTTTGATAAACTCCAGAGTAAAATACAGTTTGTAGAAAAAAATTCTAGTATCTTTTGATTTTCCCTGGTGTCATCCCAGATCCATAAGAGAACTGAGAAGGGGGTTGGTAAAGGCACATTGATGATTCATTGCAAATTCTTTCTTGGAGACAAAGACAATAAATTGAACATGGCAAATTGTCTAGCAGGGGAGATGGTTTCAGCATAACTAAGAAAGACCCTTTAAAGGAACTAACACATGGCAATCAGTGTTATTCTAGAATTTCCATTGAACTGCTGTCTCTAAGGAAGACTTAAGAATTGTTTGCATGGTTTTTATATCTAGGCTCCACACTTATTCTAATTGTGACAGACATCTTCAGTGACTTATAATACAAATTTCATTATTTTATGTTTTCCTTCTTTCTTCGTTTCATTACATTCATCAATATTCTCTGGATAATTGGAATTATTATGTTTTACTTTTTAAATAAAAATATTATCACAATCAACTCTACAATCCTTAAGAAGATAATAAGAAAGAAATATGAACAATTCTATATCTATAAATTTTGCAAAGTAAATAAAATAAATAAATCCCCTGAAACACACAGATTGCGAAAACTAATTTCAATATGAAAAGAAAAATGTATTACAATCCTTTTATTCCAAGTAATGTAAGAATGTTTAAGTATTGAAAATCAATCAATGTAGGTAATCATACTTACAGGAAAAATATATCAGGAGCTCATTTAAATAGATGCAGGAAAAGCATATGATAAAATTCAACATGCATTCATGAAATCTCTCAGTAAAATATTTAAGGAAACATCCTTTGCCTGATAATGAGTAGCTACAAAATCCTATACCTAACATCATTTAATTATGAAAGACTGGAGAATTCTCCCCAAGATCAATAGAAAAATAAATGGTGTTCACTTTAAACATTTCCATTTAACACACTACTAGAAGACCTATTTAGGTAAAATATAGCAAAAAAAGAGGAATAAATATACAGAGTGGAAAATAATAAATTAAGCTATAGATGTCAGCCAGCTGCTTTGAAATTTTTTAAAAGAAAATATAAAAGTGTAAAGTTTTCAAATTTAGTAACTGATTTATCAAGTTTTTGGATAAATGGTCATATAACAAAAACCAATTTTATTTATATTCTATCAAGGAACAATTTGTAATCAACATTTTAAAACTGTCCTACTTAAAATAGCATCAATAAAAATTCAATGTTTAGATAAACTAATAAAATAACTGCAATTTTGGTATGCTGAAAATGGTCAAATACTGATATAGTAATTAAAAGATAGCACACATAAGTGGAGAAATATGCTGTGTTCATGGATTAGAAAACTCAAAATTTTTAAGATGCCAGGTTTTACCAAATTAATTTAGAGCATATCAAGTTGTACACAGTTTTTCGTCATAAGAATGAATGTATTGAATGAAAATTCAAAACATTTCTAATAAAAATAAAATTGTACTTTTCAGTTTTGTGATAGATATTTTATTTGACACATTCAGGTTTGGACTTTACATTTTAGAATTGTTATAAAAATATGTTTCATCTTCTTTCAATCAGAATCAGAAATTTCAGAAAATGACTAGCTTGAAATCATCTTTCCAGGATTTCTCTATTTCTTGATCTGTTTCTCCCCCTCTAATGATGGAAAATGTAAACTCACAATTGAATTCAAATCTCTCCTCTATGATGAAAACTTTATGTAGATATTTCTTCTTCCTCAAAACATTAACATATCTTTGTTTTCCTTTTTAATTCTGTCTTTAGTCACATTATCAGATCCTATTTTGATAAGAACATTGTCCAAAAAATTTAAAACCATCTTTTATCTCTAATGAATTAGAAGTTGGAAAATATAGAATAAAGTTATAGCATTATTTTTCATAATCCACATTCCTTATGTTGACTGCATTGAACCAATGGGTATTCTACCTGCAAAATATATCCCTAGCCCTTTTTTTGTTTTTGTTTTTGAAACAGGATCTTGGTAGGTTGCTGAGAGTCTCACAACATTGCTGAGGAAGTCCTAGAAGCTGCAATCCTCCTGTCTCAGCCTCCTATGCACTGGGATTACAAGCCACCATGCCCAGCTGTTGACTGCAATTTTAACTCTTAGACAAGAGAAATTGTGCTGTCATTCCTAAGCACAGTTAGTTGGATATAGTATGCCCTCAGTAAATATCTATTTTTGTACTAATTAGCTATTATTGCTTTTGATGAAGTGGATGGATTACTCACTTCAAGAATTTTTGTATGGGTATGTAGGGGGGATGGTACTAGGGATTGAAATGGCGGGTATTCTACCCCTGAGCTACACCCCAGCTCTATTTTATTTTTATTTTGAAACAGGGTCTCACTAGGTTGATGAGATTCTTACTACTGGCTGAGGCAGTCCTCGAATCTGTGATGCTCCTGTCTCAACCTCCTAAGTACTGGGATTACAGGCATGTGCCACCTGCCCATTTTCAGGGATATTTTTAAATAAGCTATATTTGTCTAATTAGCCATAACACTGTATAAAGTGAGAATTCACAGAGCAGAAATGACTATGAGAATGTGCAGTGATAAGTCTTCCAAACCTAATTTCAAAGACAATTGTATTTGTATACATTACAGCACAGCTGGTAGAATGTCCTAACCAAATAGTTGTTTATTTTTCTCATGACTGGTTATAAGTGTCCAGAGATAAGCATTTTAGGACTGATGGGGCAGAAACATGATGATATCATGGAATCAAACTCTTTACAACTTTCACTTGAACATCCTAACATCTTAAGGGTGAATTCTACTCTTAATGTCTCAAGGTGGTTGCTGCATCTGTTTTCCAACCTGAATGAAAACAAAATAGCAGGAAGAATGATATGGCCAATTAAAAGGAAAGCAAAACTTAACTTCTACTTATAACTATAATTGGTCATCCCTGGTTGCAAAGGAAAACCATGGAGCTGATCCCTGTGTCCCATCTAACTCATACAGCATCAAGGATTCTGATGGTAAGGGAGGAAGTAAGTATAATTTTTGGAGAAGTAGCAGAATCTTCCAAAATATATAATCAGCATACAGTATTTAAAAGTATGGCATTGAATACTTGAATAGCTATTACTTAATATTCACCCGGAATGATAGGTTTTAATTTTGTACTTTTTCACTCTTAGAAAATGGCAGTAGCATAAAGTAACCTGTATATATGCCTTTAGCTAGTGATTCACAAATTTAGATTAGAATCTTATCTTCTGAATCTAAGACCTTAGATTCTGTTTTTCTTTGTCACCATATAATAAGAACAATGAAATGAAAATAGAGTTGAATTGTAAAGAAATTCTCTGCTTATATTTAACAGAATTTTCACAACAGCACACACTTTTGCAAACAACCTTCACCTTAATTTGATACAAATGTGAGACCTCAAATGATGCCTTTGTAGAATAGCATCCCAAAGGCAATATTAAATCTTTATCCATTAGGCTCAACTTCAGTGTTCTGCAAAAATTTTACCCCTAAAGTAGATTCCAATAAACAGGACTTATTTAGTCAGCAAGGACAATGTAACTCTGATGCTACCACCATCCTTCAAAACTATGCACAACTGCACATTATTATTTTCCTGTACCCAGCTTTCAATATAAGTCTTAAGAGCCTGTATGTCAGCATAATGTGAGTACTGCATCACTAGTCTAGCTACAAATACTCTTCATTGGAAAATAAATGGTGTTTATCTTTCCTGTTTCTTCTGACCCTTCTGTGCTTGACCCCTATATAGCATTTTGTTCGAAAGAAGATTCAGACCTTGAAAGAGGTAAGTTTATATTTGATAGAGGTGGACTGTGCTAGTTTGCCTTTTCTCACTTAATCATCATTTCATATCAATGTACTGTCTTATTTCATGTCTACCCATTAGTTCCTATTTCTGTAGCTTACATAAATTTAATTTGTAAGTAATTATTTTATTTTATTAAACCCTTCATAGCAATACAGGAAAAGATTTATGCTATACTGCAATCCACTTTGCTTATTGGCACATTAAAACTTTCACTCTTACTTAAATTCTCCCTAAAGAAGGTTTGCAATTGTATCAGCAGTCCTAAATATAATTTCTACCATCATTCTCTTTGGTTTCTCTGCTTTAATACAGATACATTTCATGGTATATCTCTTCACCATTTAGTAGAAAGCATGCAAATCTCGAAAATCAGTTAATATTCCAGGGCCATGTAGTAGTTGGGCATTCTTAGGAAAAATAACTTTAGGTTTTAGCCTTAGTTATTTCTTCTGAAATATGGGGATAATGATGTGACTCCTATTGATATGTATATCTATATATGCTTTAAGAACCAAATTTGTGTACATTTTTCATTTACTGTAAGACTATATATACATATATATTATTTCAGTATTTATATTTTTATTTTATCTGATACTGTACTTGTCCTGCTATCTAAGGTATCCTACAGATTATACCACATCTTTATAAAGGAAATATTAGGCTTTTTCAAGAAACATTTTAGATATAACTGCTGGCTACAGGTTTTTGTTAACTAATATTTCAATTTAGACAGTGTAGAATCTCAGAAAATTAATTTTCCTCTTATTGCCCTGGATAGAAATTTTACCAAATGTATTGAAATCTTATTAAATACAGTTACTGAGGTTAAAAAACAATCCTTCTCCTTGAGGAGCTTCTTGGAAAAGATACAATAATCACAGTAAGAAAATTGTCATAATGAAAGGATAGAGAGAAACACTTTAGGAATCCAGAGGGGAGGCGATTGGTGGTTAGGTTAATGACGGGATAGTGTAGAATTTAAAATAAAGAAGCAACTATAATCAGAGTTGACTAAGTCAAAAATTTATCTCACAATGGCAATTGAGTTTGAAATATTCTTAAGCACAATGAAATATTTTGGTGTATGTAACTTTATTTAGAAAATATTGAATTAAACTGTAGCATGACACATATTGAAATATGTATTCTATGCATTGTTCTTCCACATTTTTTGTCAACTCTTGTCTTGTAGTTCCAGTAAATCATCTAAGAATCTCTTCCTTTATAAAATTGTTGACATCTCTGTTTTCCTTCACAAAAAATTTTGAGAAAAATTGTTCTTATGTCTACCTTGAGACATGAAGCAAAAAGCTCAAATTATAAAACCTAAGTTAGCGTTTGACAGGCATGAAGAAATAGCTATAGTTTTGAGACTGTGCTGCTAGCATACCTTTATTGAAGTTGAAATAATATCTCACAAATTATTTTTACAACTATATAGAACAAATAAATGATGTAAAAGTCAGATATGCAAACATTGATACTTTCTTATACAATTACAATTTTATTAGACATTTGGTGATATAATTTTCCTAGGATGAAAACGTATTATGCCCCTGTACTGTTTAGATTTAACAGGATCATTTTGGGGCTGGACATGTAGCTTAGCGGTAGAGCACTTGTTTAACATGTGAGAGGCCCTGGGTTTAATCATCAGTACTACAAAAAACAAAATAAACAAACAGACAATAACAACAACAACAAAGATCATTTTGCCTCTAGCATGAAGTCCAAATCTTAAGCAAGGAAAATAAAAAAACAAATATTTGCACTTAATCTGATTTTCTATAGCTTTCCATTGCTTTATCATTCCATATTGCTTATGTTTCTTTAATACTTACTTATAAATTACATTGAAGTTAGTCCTCTTCGAATGTTCTCCCTTAATTTATTTCCCAATCAAATTCTTGTTTATCTTCTGAAACACTGACAAGAATATTATCTCCTGTCTTCATCTTATGGTGATACTCTTCATATGAAGTTGTCCAGTATTCCTTCTGAGAAATCTCTAATCTGTTCTGGTTTAACATAAAAAATCACTAACTATGTTTAGAAATTCTCAACACTTCAATTACTTCCCCATCTATAATCCATTAGTTCAATTTTTCAAACATCTTGATGCAGCGAATGAAATTTCAGGCACACCCTCCTTCCTCACTCTTGTTCCACCTGCATGGCTCACCTCTTTTCTGACCTTTGGATCCCAGATCCACAGTCTAGAGTTAAAGTCAGCTATGTGTTTTATCTGTGAAATTGCCCAAGAAAACGAGAAATTCATCTTACCTGAGTCTTCCATTCTTCATACCTTTCTCTTATGTTTTCAATCATCTACCACCCACTTAGCCATTCTTCTTAACTACAAAAATACTATGTCTCAAATCAGAAGCAGCCTTTTGTTCACTTCTTAAGCTACGACCCTTCATTTTACTAGCCGTTAATCAGAAAACATTTAAAAACCTAGCCTATGTTAACTGAATCAGTGTCTTCATGTTTCACTGTGTCAGTCAGGATTGGTGGGAAGATACGAGTTCTACTCCACAGAGTCACTCAGAGACCTTGGCTGATACAGCACCATCTTTAAAGTCATGTGGTTCTCCCTATCACTGAAGTAGAAGAAGGCATAGAGTGGCTTTTGGTGGGGGTTAAATATTGTAGTCAAAATGTATCATTTTATTTTCCTAACATCTCATTAGTAGAAATTAGTCACTTGACCTCACGCATATGTAAATGGTTGGGGACGGTAGACTTTTGTGCACCTGGAAGAGAACTCTTTATTAGTGGGCAATAGTAGCATGTAACACATACTCCTACTCTTTTTGCTTATAGACTTTCATATCTATCTCACTACTAAGTTTATATTATTATTATTATTTCACCTCACAATTGTTTACTGTTATTTCAGTACTCATCTCCTTTAGTATCTTCAGTATTTGACTAACTTGATCATTTATTCTTTAAAAGTTTTCCTCTGTTGAATTGGATTTTTCTCATTAGCTCCCCCTCTGGGATCCATTTCAACTCCTTCACTGATACTTTTTATGGTGTCCAACCTTTGAGTATGCATGGTTCTCTAGCTGTTGTTTTTATCTTTCTTGTTTTTTTCCTTGAAATATCATTTGTTACATGGTTTAACTATCCATGTATGTACTGGTTACGTTCATTTTTATGTATTAGTTCTATTCTCTTGACTACTGATCCCACATTTCTTGCAGTATGTAATTTTTTAACCTAGATGCACACTAGAACATATACTCTCTATATGTACCACATACTCAGCTCACTGAATTCAAGAAAACTTAGCCCTTTCTCAGTATTTCCTTTTCTTTATTTATCATTTTACTGATGATAGACAGATGCACATAGACCCTGACATAATTTCTCCTTTCCCAGTTTCCTCTCTATAAACCAAATAAAATAATAATCCTAGAGGCAATTATTTATCTCTTACTATGAAACACAAAACTCTGCTCATAAAACTCTGCTACTGTGGAATAGATTATTTTCATTCTTGAACGGTCCTTGATCAACTTGGAAAGGTAGATTGAATAAGGATAACATTGAGAACTACCATATATTCTCAGATATTTGACAAACGAACCATAGATTCTGATAAAACTCACAGGTGAGAAAATTTATTAATTGTAATCCCCCACATTGTTGTATAAAATAGCATACTTTTGTACTAGTTTGCTAGGACTACCATAATAAAATATTATTAATTGGGGTACTTAACAAAAATTTATCTTCTCATAGTTCTGGAGGCTGAAAGTCCAAAGCCAAGGTGTTAGCATGATTGGTTTTTCATGAATCATCTCTTGGCCTGCAGATGGCCCCTCCTGCCTGTGTCTCCACGTGGCCTTTCCTCTTGGGTTCATGCCCTGTATCTGAGTCCACATTTCCTTCTTTTATAAGACACCAGTATGATTGTATAAAATCTACCCCTCAGTTCTCACACTCTAACAATGTTGTTAAAGGCCCGGCCTCTAAATATTGTCACATTCTGCATTACTGGATTCTAGAGATTTAACTTAAGAATTTGGAGGAATGCATTTCAGCTTGTAACAACTTTCTTACAGGCTACTTTAAAGTTGAAACCATTTAAGCAATTTTTATATGTGCTCACTTCACCTTCCAGGGTCCTCAGACCTGTCATAAGTAACTCTTAATTATAATAATTAATGCTTATATATCAGACATTAAAAGTCATCTTACATGGGTGCGCATATTCATAACATTATCTTAGTATAGGTTTTATTATACTCAACTGTCTTTTTCTTATGTGAGTGTGGTACTGGAGATTGAACCCTGAGGCATTCTACCTCCAAGCCACACCTCCAGCCCTTTTATATTTTTTTGTTTTGTTTTGTTTTGTTTTGTTTTGTTTTGAAACAGGGTTTTGCTATGTTACTTAGTCTCCTTAAGTCGCCGAGGCTGGTCTTGACCCCATGATCCTCGTCTTTCAATTGCCTTAAAAGAGAAATTTCATTTGCTTTATGACACATAAGTGCCAATGGTTATGAATCCATTCAGTATAGCCACATGTGTGCAGCATAAATGTTCAGATATTAATTTATTGTCTTGCTTTTTAGTCACATCCTGAATGAATTACATGAATATCTGAGTAATAGCTTGTAGATCATTGATATCCACAAGAGATTTCTTATACTAAAACCCTAGCATAATGTAGATTTTCCAAGTCATGAAGTTTTTGATTTTAAAAAAGACAAAGGCTTATTGCACTTTTTGTTGTTTCTGCTATAAATTATGTTTATATGTTCTATAAGTAATATATGAAAAATATAGATATTTTATAATTTCTGAGTAGAAATTCATTAGTAGTACTGAACTTTTAGTTATATATAAATATTATATTTTAACCTGATTTGCTTTCAAGTTATTTTCTTTAAATAAAATATAAATATTGCATATGGATAAACACAAAATGGATATTATTCTTACTGTTAGTATTATTAATTATATTTCTCACGTGTGGTTACTGAAGTCCTTATAGTTCAACAGTTTTGCTTAAGGTGACATAGTTTATAAGCTCGAAAACCAAGATTGAGCTTCAGAGTTCACATGTAAACACTAAACACATTGTTGCTACCAATACATATCTGTTCTCACCAAGTTCACTTCACAAAACAGAGCATAGAAAGCAATTTAACTAAGGAGAACTTTTAGAAGTTTATCAAATAACATCATTTTGGACAAACAACAACTCAGACTAGATAGCCAAAAGACCAGCCTTTTCTGACAAAACTTAATCAAAATGTATGGGTTCTAAAAAGGAATCCAGATTAAAATTCATAATATTCCAGTACATGTATAGCCCAAGTGGTTTTCCTATTTAGTTTATTCTCTTCCTTCAAATACTAAGCATAATGTTATCCTGTCCTATGCAGAAAAAGTCCCTCTCTTCCGCTCATACAAAAGATTCCAGTGTCCTTGTCCCCGATATCCTGATTTTGGGAGGGCGATGAAATCTCTGTGACTGTATAAGTTATATTTCTCTGTACTTGGCATATTTTACCCATTGGTACTTCCACAACCTTATTTTTCAACATTCCCCCAACATTGTTTCTGAGAAAAAATATATATATATGCATTCTCTCCGTATAAACATTATATGCACATATAATTCTCTCTATATAAATATATACACGTATTTATAGAGAGAGAAAATGCATTTTCAAAAAAGTGTGTGCAATTTCAACACACCCTTCACCTTTTTTCATTAGCTACTTAAGCTCTGATTCCCCCTTTGTTATCTACTGCTGAGTCACCCAGTGCTACAAGGACTGCACAGGTACACGACCTTCCTCTAGCTGTGTGCCGCCAGTCCCACAAGGCTGGTGTGACCCACGGCTCTAGTACCATGTCCTGCTGTTGCTGCTCTTGTATTGTGCAGAAACTGCTCCCTGCATTTTGAGGACACTGCAAATGTAACCCGGGTGTCAATTTAGTTAATGGTCTTTTTATGTTCTCTAATGGAGCAAGAAGGGATCACCTTCACCTCCACCTTCACCCTCTGTGGTGATTCACTCTTTTACACCTCACCTCCAATAGTAGCGTTTGCACCCCTGATGTATCGCAGAGATATTTGTGATGACAGAATTTACTTCTTGCAGACAGATCTCTGCTCCTTATGAAGAAGTGCAAATCCATAGAGTCTAAGTTGGAGGTTAGAAAGACTCAGAATTATTTCTTCTCTCTCACTATGCCCAATGCAGTGTTTCTAAAACAGGCATCACTGCCTCCTAGTCTTCTCTTTCCTGGAATGTGTTCTTCTTAGGGAATTCCTCATACCTCATGAAAATGAAGTTGTTGGAGATTCATCCCACTCATCAGAGAGATGTGGTATAAGAAGATTGAATCCCAGGCAAACAGGGCTTAGAGTAAAAATTGGGATCCTTATAATTAACCTCTGGGACCACAAGATGATCCACGTATGATAAGCCTACTTAACATTATACCTCTTCTTTATAATTATGCTTAAGTTCCATAAGAATGTTTTCTATTGGTGTTTTTGTATGCTGATTACTTTATTCACCCATTGTTTTGTTCATTCAAATTATACATTTGAAAGTTCTAATAGAATGAAAGAATTTTTTGTTTGTTTCTTGTAGCAGTCACGACTACAGAGGTTACATAAAATATACTATGTAAATGTTTGATTGTTCATATAATAAAATTTTAGAAATCCCATAGTTGGCTTATCAATATTTTATAAAGTTTTTCTAAATGATTGCAAAATACGGTACCAAATTGTTATTTAACTGAGCAATAAACCTAACATTTACAGTGATGTTTTATACCCTACCTCATATTTTATTAAAAACAACATCTTGTACACTATTTCACCAAAATTCCAACTTCTAAAAAGTGCAAGAGAGTATCAATAGAATTTCCTCCCAGGCAGGCATAATTGTTAAGTAGAGATTTATACTTAAACCATGATTCAAGCAAACTTAGTATGGCATTCCATAAAAACCTCTTGAAATTAAAATTGTATACTTTTACCTCACAGGGTAAACTGGCTGATGTTTCGGGGAATGGCTTTAAATCTGTCCCTTTCTATCCATCCTGTCCTAATTCACATCTCCCTCCTTCTTTCTTGCAGTTCCACCATTCATCACAGACGCCGCAGCTGTAACAGCAGCACTATCCTTCACTCTTAAATCATTGGCTGTCTCTGGCACTGTCAGGCCCTGTGTTTGAAACAGGAAAAAGAAAACCCAGAACAGCAGTTGCAATAGCACAAGCATCGTAAATGTTCCCCAGGACTCCCATCACACAATGCATTTGTGCCAAGTTTAGGTAGAGATCTTCTCGAACTACTGACTAGCAAATCATACAGGAGTTGTAACTGTGGAGTGGATGACAGTCACCCGGCATAACTTGCAGTTCAAAAGGGAGAGAGATTTAGACCCCATGGTTTCTTGAATGTAAATAAGTTGGTGACAGCCTCTTTAAAAGAGAACAACCCAACAAGATCACTTTGGCAAAATCGGTTACAAAAAAAAGCTTTAATTATATCAAGCCTTAAGAGTTTGAATATGACACATGATGCAGTTTTTCGCACCAAGAAAAGTATTCTTTCCTGGTCACCATCCCGTCACTTATCATATATGTCAGGGGTGTCTGGAGGAATTAACAAAAGAAGATGAATGGTGGAGCTAAGTCTCTCATCAATAATATAAGCACTGATTTGCTCCAGATTTGTTTATTTATCAAATATTGATTTCATGAGGAAGCTAACCATAAAAATGCTTAATCGGTATTTAAAGAAAGTGAAAAATTAGACTCATATAAATGGAAGATACAAAAATGCCATAATTTTTCCTAATCCTCTGGAACCTTAATTTTAAGCTTCATATTCATAATTCATTCATTAACATCTTTAGGATAAGATAAAAGCCACTACATTCAAAGACTGTGGTGGTAGACAAATGCAGTATTTCCAATTATTGCAAATATTATACTAAAACAATGGTCAACTCTTTATAATGTATATATACATTCTAGAGAATTATGAATTATGAAAAGCGTGTCTTCTGGGCCGGGCGTGGTGGCGCACGCTTGTAATCCCAGTACTTTGGGAGGCGGAGACCAGAGGATCTGGGTTAGCGGCCAGCCTCAGCTCTCTTGCTCTCTCTCCCTATCTCTCTCTCTCTTTCTCTCTCTGTCTGTCTCTCTCTCTCTCTCCTTAGTGAGGCCCTCCACAACTTCCTGAGACCCAGTTTCAAAATAAAGTATAAAAA
>PVJS01015784.1:0-38399 GCA_004027185.1 Glis glis | reverse complement strand
TGTATTTAGTTTTTGAGTAATCCATTTGTTTTCTTTGGAAGGTGGTTGTTCTTTAATAACTTATGCTACTCATATTCTTGCATATTTAAGCGAAAGGAAATCTCTACTTCTATGCCTTATAATTGAGATTTATGAGTTTCTTTCAACAATAATAACAACAAAAAGGGTGAATTCTGCATTGTAAATGTATCAGATAGTCAGGTTCCATTCCCCTGTGTGAGATTTGTTAAGCATACCATCCTGGATCAGGCATTTGAACTCCCAGTGAAGCACAGTCTACTAGCTGGGTCAGCATCCTTCCAGTGATTTCTGTCTCCCTCTTCTCATTGTTACCTTAAGATAGCAAAATAGTATTTATTTTCATGTCTGAACTCTTTGCACAATGGCCTTCAGAAAGTGATATTTCTCAGCATCTACTTCTCTAGTTAGTGCCATTAGAATCGATGGATTTAGCCTGGCTTGGGTGGCACATGCTTGTAATCCCAGTACTTGGGAGGCTGAGACAGGAAGATCGCAAATTCAAGACCAGCCCAGGCAACTTAGCAAGGCACTCTGCAACTTAGTGAGACCCTGTTTCAAAATAAAAAATAAAATAGGACTCAGAGGTAGAATGCCCCTGGGTTCCATCCCCAGTACCCCCTCCACACACACACACACAAAGAATCGATAAGTTGAACTGGGATCCACTTTTCTCCAATGTTCCTCTCTTAGAATCTCTTTCTTTTCAATATTTTTGCATTCTCATTGGGCAAGGCAGTCAATGTAGATTTAACATTTTGTGCTTCTTAGCACATAGAATTACAGTAAAATTACTTGTGGCAATGCTATTGTCTAAATTTTCTACCTGATTCTTATTAAAATAAAAATTCATGAATGCTTAATAATTACTTTAAGACAAAGGATTTCTGATTTTTTATGGAATGCGCCCACTATAAAGTTACCTTGGTGCCCCATTCTCCTTCCAAGCCAAGCAACTTGTTCCTTTTAATATTTAGTAGAGGTCTTGAGTAGCCATCATTTTTAGTAGAGAATTTAAATTCCTATAGACTAATATTTCTATTTGAAATTTGTGGATTTTTTCCTTTCAAAGCTTCTTTGGTTTTTTTCAAAGCAGTGCCAGAATTTTCCCACAATAATTTGACTTTATTAAATTGGTTATGTAAACTCCTGACACACATGGTACAGGTAATGACTATTGAAGAGCCAAGATAAAGCCATAACAGGTTTTAGTTAAAGTTTTAAGTGAAATAGGCATTAGGTATCTGTTTCTAGAAGTTAGGTTTCTATAGCATACTGCCCCCATACCTGCCCCCAAGTAACCTGATTTTGTCCCTAGTAACCCCTAGCAACAGCCAATCAGTGCTAAGCACACCTGGGTCTGAAGTTTGCAGAGAATCAGGCGAGGTCAGAGCCAGGGAGCTCCCCCGTCCATCCTAAACTCTCTTAAGGGGGACACTGCGAGCCCAACCAATCGGTTCAAAGGTCACCATATAAGGCCAAAAGTCTCCCTAGTAGTGACCTTTACCTAAGGCGCGAAAATTAAACCTATCAGGGAACAATAACAGGTTTATGGTTCAAACTACCCAATCAATGTAAGGGTGGGACGGGCTGCCCTCCTGGGGGAATAAAAGCTTTGTTCTCCGGGAGTGAGGGGCTTCTCTCCGTGACCACTACGTTGGTGCACGTTGGGAGCCCAAGCTCGAGCTTGAATAAACTTTCCCTCATGTTTATTGCATCGGACGGCTCCCTGGTAGTCCTTGGTGAGATCACGAACCTGGCATTTCACTATACCACTAACTGGTAATTGTTTTTATATTAATTTATGACTTTGGAGACAGTAACTTCCTCAAGGACCAAGAGCATTTTTTTCTGTATCTTTAGATGGCTAAACCCATCTCTTTTGCTAAGTGCAGTACCTGCCACATGATGGACACTCAACAGATATTTGTGGATGCCCTAAAAAAAAAGAATGAACATGTGAGGGATGAATTTTGAGTTAATTAAAAAACAGTCTGTCACTCTGGAACAGTCCAAGAAGGGACCCTGTATACTTTCTCTCCTCAGCACCATGTTATACACAGTCACTCTGTAAGCACACTGCAAAGTTTATATATCCAGGATGCATCCCTCTCAAGTTGTTATCAAATTCTTAAAATAGAATAGGTTTATTTACGTAAAGAATTTTATTAGAAGTCTGAAATCCTGGTTATTTTTTCCTATACCGACTTTGACATTGTTTAAGGAACTTAAGCATACTGAGCTTGCATCATCTATCTATAAAACTCTTAAATCAGAGTTAAGACCTGTGGGATTTTTTGTTTGTTTTGTTTTGGGGAGGTGGTTTGTTTGTTTTTGGTACTGGGGATTGAACCCAGGGGCATTCTACTTCTGAGCTACACTCCCAGCCCCATTTTATTTATTGTTTTGAAACAGGGTCTTGCTAAGTTGCTGAGGGTCTTGCTAACTTGCTAAGGCTAGCATTGAACCTATAATCCTCCTGTCTCAGCCTCCCAAGTACTGGGATTACAGGCATGTGCCACCATGCCTGTTTATGGGAAATTATCAGTTTATTTTGAAATGTCTAAATGTATATAATAATATCATAAAAATGAACACCAGCAACCATAATCATCATTAAAAAATCAATGAAAATTTACCTTTAAAATATTTTTAGGTATTAAAAACATGAAGAAAAAGACATGATGTAATTTGGTTAACAAATATGATGCCCTTGGGTTCGATCCCCAAGTACCACAAAACAAATAGACAAACAGGTATATAAATTAAGTTTTTTTATTGAAGATTAATATGATAATATATACCTAGTCATGGAAAAATTGTCTAGCTATAATGTAAGACCAATAAACAAGAATTGGAGAGGATACCGGGAATGATGACAAGCTTTGTTACCACTTATTTCCTAGAATTTAAATTAGGGTTCTAGGTGAAAGCGCTCTAACTCTGTGAGTCTCAGGTGTGATCCCAGGAGCTAGATGACACCCAAAGATCCTCCAAATGGTACAGGTTAGTTGTTTGTAGTGCAGCAATGATATTGCAGCTTCCCACCCAGAGTTCTTACCCACAGAGGATTTACATTCTCTTTGAGAAAATAAAATGAAATAAAGAACAAGTATCTAATCCAGGGCTGGGGGTGTGGCTGAATGGTGGAGCACTTGCCTAACACATGTGAGGCCCTGGATTTGATTCCCAGCACTGCAAAAACAAAACAAACAAATAAACAAACAAATAAACAAAGATATCTGATCCATAAAAATGATTTGAATGAGATGGGCGTGGTGGTGCACGTTTGTAATCCCAGTACTTGGGAGGCTGAGACAGGAGGATCACGGATTTAAGGCCAGCCTCAGCAACTTAGCAAGGCCCTCAGCAACTTGGCAAAGTCCAGTTTCAAAATAAAAAATTAAGTAGGGTTAGGGGTGTATCTTAGAGGTGGAAGACCTGGGTGTGATGGTACATGCTTGTAATTCCAGTACCTGGGAGGCTGAGACTGGAGGATCACGGGTTCGCGGCCAGCCTCAGCAACTTAGCGAGGCCTTCCACAACTTAGTGAGAACCTGTTTCAAAATAAAAAAGATAGGGCTGGAGGTGTAGCTCAGAGGTAAAATGTCCCTGGGTTCAATCCCCAGTACCACAAAATAATGGTAATAATAATAGTAATAATAATGAAGAGATATAGCCTAGCTTGGATAGCAAGGCCTTTCTGCAAATGATGAGACAGGCAAAACATGTGGGCTGCCAGCTGAGCTCCCAGTAGCTAAAAGGAGTGATACCAGCTGTACCAAAATGCAAAGAGCATGGAGAATTCAGCCCCAGGCTTCATGAGGACAGCAGCAGGTGGCCCAGTTGGAAAATGCTCCCTTGCCATTCCAGGTTGGGCAGCATAAGCCCACATTCACACTGAGAGAGCAAGTCACAGAATATGGGGGAAGAGCACGTTAAAGCTTTAAGAGACCTTGGAGACCATGGAGCCCGCCCCCTCATCTTATATCCTGGCCAAGAAGAGGGTGTGCAAACCTCCCAGTGTACAGGGATGGCTCAAGAGCCTCTCTCTCGTCTCCCTACCTCCACTCCCCCACTAGATAATCCTGCCTGACATGTAGGATTTGATGGCTTAGAAGTATGTTGGCATCCTCAAAATTGTGACCTCTCCACTTTACACAAAGCTCATCAGCATGAGGCCTTTCCCAAGCTGAAACTCGCCCATGATTACCAAATGATGTACAGTTGTTTGCAATATAGATAACGTTCCAATGGGGACCTCACTAAATATCCTCTAAAAACTCCTATTATCCAAGACCTCTGGCTGAACTTCAACCCTCTGCTAAGAATTGAAAAGAGTGGTTCTGGATCTGTTAACCACCACAACCCCTGCTCCACTTCAAATTCTACAACTGTTAGGCAAATTATCCAGTTTACCTTGCAAAAAATAAAATTAGACAAACCGAAACATCAGTCTTTACATAAATAAAATTAGGTAAAGATAACTGGGTTGATAAAATTTAATCTTCAACTCTGGAGTGCCCATAAAAAGGACAAGGTGACTATCTATTATTAAGTCCTTGGTAGCTTTAGACTTTCATTATACCAGATGTTTTCCTGTATTGGTCAGTAATATCCTATGGGTTACAAAATAAAGAAAGAAGTCTGCATAATTGATTGGCAAATTTCCCAAGCTTAGGTCAGCTGCAAGTATATGAGAAATGGTGCTACACTGAGGGCAAATACAAAAAAAGAATCAGTTTTATTTTACAAAACCAATTTGCATTTGGCTGGATGTTTGCTAAACTCCTGCAGCAGAGACAGGCAAGCTGCTGGTATGTGGTTCAGAAATCAATACCAAAGATGTTTTTGTGCAATAGCACTACATAGGCTCTTTAGATCTGCTATGTAGGTTGCTGCTAACCTAAGAAAGTGTTTCCATATTTATCACTGGTGTTTTCCCTTAGAGTTCAGTGCAATATGAACTCTAAATATGCAGACCCCAATCACAAAATTATTTTCTAAAAATTAGAAGACTGAAAATCGATGCTGTTTACCATTTATTGTGTGGTTACAAAACTAATAAGACTTTCCCAAAGCCAGACATACAAATGAAGTTATTTGGAACATTGCAGATATCATCTACCTCTGCCTTCCTTGTTTAGAATATGATTAGAATGTATACCTCGACTTGATAGAGTCATATTATCTTAAACAAATATTTTAAGTTCTCAGAGCTTCCATTTCCTCATCAAATGCATATTTTTCCTGTAGGAATCTACCAGTGGAGTATGAATGCTGTATAATTGCAAAAATATTTCTAAAGATTAAGTAAAATAACATACGCAAAATTTCAAGCATAGCAACCAACTTATAAGTAGGCCCTTAACACATGGAAGGTGTTATTATATTTTATTTATACATGGCTCCACTCACAAAACAGACTTACTTCACTCTTTTTTCTGAAACATCCTCAGAAGCAAAACAAAAATAAATAAATACAAATGCCATCATTCTTCCCACCCTTCAACCTTTCCCACTCTGTTCATTCTCTGCACTACCAGTAGCTTTTTTCTGGGGTGGGGGAACCACTTAATTTCTCTGCTTAAGGATCTCTTCAACATGTGACACATGTAGAATTCTTGACCATCTGGCCTCTGCCTAACTTCCCAGCCTAACCCTCATGCTAGATTCCCATCACTGGTGAGCCATCCCATGCATTTTAGGATCTGAACACAATCACTTGCAATATCTGTCCCTGATTCTCCAACCAACAACCCCTATGTAATACACCACTTCTCTCTTTTCCTCACTTCTGTAGTGCAGTCTTTCTCTCCTTCACTGTGCTTCAGGATCGTGCTGTGCCTTGCTGAGGCATTAGGATGACCTGCTTGTACACCTGTCCCCTCCACCAGAGTGGGCAGCAGAGACCACGGGAAACTGACTGTTGGAGATTAGGAGTACATACTCCAGAGAGGAGCAAACCTAGACTCCATCCTTAACTAACTTAGATGGATGATTTAACCACTCTAATCCTCATCTGGAAAACAGCAACCCTAATAATACCTGCTTCGTAGGAATATCATGAAGATTAAATGAAATGATGGCTATTCCTCACCTCTTGACATTTTGTGACACCCCCAATATCTCTGATATTTGCAGATGACATGATCCTATACTTAGAGAAGCCTAAAAACTCAACCAAAAATTTCTGAAGCTGATAAATTCAGCAAAGTAGCAGGATACAAAAATCAATCTAGAAAAAAACAATATCTGTTAGTGGCTTTGTTTTGTTTGTTTGTTTGTTTGTTTGTTTTGGCTTTACAGTAGCTAAAGCCTAAACGCAGTAGGTGTTGAGTTAATAGCGAATGAATTGGCAACTCAGGGAACATCTCAGCAATCTATCCCCTTACACTTAAGAAGTTTTTAAGAAAGAATATTCTATGATTCACTTGAATAATACATTAGGGCAGCTCGCAAGTCATACAATGAGAGATGTGATGAACTTTTCAAGGCAGATGATTCATTGTAAATATACTCTTGTTGGAATTTTTATGTCATTATGTTTCAGTGCTACTTTTCTGAAAAGTTGCTCCTTTGTGAATTGCAAAGTGAATAAATTATTCATTTTACAGAAAGAGACCTTCCCAATGGAAAAATGTGACTGGAAATGTAGACTAAAAGGGGCAGCAATCCCATCGATACTGCTTATAGCTACACAAGACATCCTCAGATGAAGTAGTCTTTGTGCTGCCATGGTGTCCCCCAGAGTTTTAAAGGTTGTGGGTATTGGCGGTACCTAAATGGGAAGCTAGGTACCAGGCCTAAACATGATCCTGGCCTGGGACAGTATTTGATAACCCTGATCCAGGGTGTACACGATGCTTCCCAAAGTATCACAGGAGTAATAGGAAGACAAACAGGGAAGAAAATCCCTGGTTCTTCTAGTGCCTTTATTATTCCAGGATATGGATCCACACCTAGTTTATGCTTCACTATTTTACAATGGGACTTGGTTTAATGAAGTTTATATGTATTCTTATCATCATTTTAAGCAAAATATCACCATTACACTATATTTTGGACTTATCTTTGACTTTCTTTTAAAGTTTTATTTTATCCCTGTGACTCTGCTTTTACCATCTCTTAAGTATGCAAACCTGTCCCTTCACGGGCAGATAGTAGATGGGGTAACCTTTGTTTTATATCTGAAGAAGGCAAAGGTTTCATTATGCTAAAGATTTGTGTTCTGTGCCTTTCCTCAGTAATATATTTCAGGAGGAAAATCTGCATTCTTTATGAGTCTGGTCCTAAAATCCCATAGATTTGAATTATCCTCAAAGTCTGGTTATGCATCAAAAGATCTCATTTTTCCCCTCCAAAATATGGTCCCTAAAATGGAAAGCCGCTAGGTTGTTCATACACTGTGCTCTGAGGAACAGCTTTCCACAGATGGAAGGGCATAAAAATGATGGGCTGCTATCTTGTAGCCTGAACCTCGGCTCTCTGAACATGTGAAATATTGATATTAAATCAAGCTGTACCTGGTTTTCTGCATATGGATCCTTCCAAGTTCTTGACCTCTGTTCTGTTGCTGTTTCATTTTAGGCAGAATTCCAGTGGCAGCGTGGGGATCGGTGGGGGTGGGAGCAGATATGAGCAGGTCTGTGAAAGACACATTGGAATTGGACTGGCCCATTTGTGTCTTTCAGTGAATTCAGGGATGGCAGAGAACAATAAAAAGAAGTGTCATAGTAATATGGTCATGCAGATCAACATTTAATTCTGTGAATTTTTCAGTCCTTTTTAGTTACATCAGCAAAGGCAGGCAAACAGTACTTTAGCATTCATAAATAATAAATTATAAAAGAAAATAAATTATATACAAGAATCAAATTAGATAAAAATTAGTTAAGGTATTCTTGATAATGTAGCAAATAAATCCAAAGCTTCTAATGACTCAAACACTTACTGGTCTCTCCTGTGCAGATGAAGTGAGTATTCTGAATAACTAAGGCTTCTGGCCAGCACTGATTCAGGATCACCGGCTCCTTTGATCTTGTGGCTCCGCCAACTATAACACATAGTTTCCAAGGTTGACATACACCTCTGCATCAATTCATGTGAAGAGAAAGAGCACAGAGCTCTTCTATAATGTGAAGTTTTTATGCAACTGTCCTAGAAATGCTACACATCTCTTCTACCCACATACCATTTGGCTAGAACTCAGTCAACTGGCTACACCTAAGTGTAAGACAGTCTGGGAAATGATTGGCTTTTTACAGCCAAAATAAAAGCTTTTGTTGATCATCTGGGAGTCTTTGCAGAGAGAGACAGAGAGAGAGAGAGAGATACTGGAGATTGAACCCAGGGGCTTTTTACCGCTGGGCTATATCCCATCCCTATTTTGTTTTGAAACAGGGTCTCATTAAATTGCTGAGAGCCTCACTAAGTTGCTGAGACTGGCCTTGAAGCTGTGATCCTCCTGTCTCAGCATCCCACGTACTGGGATTACAAGCATGTGCCACCATGCCCAGCTGCTAGCATATTTTCAATAAGATCTTCAAAAATATTCTTCAGAGATGATTGGATGAGATTGAGAAATAGATGAATTATTGATGGAAAGAGTCCTTTCCATAAAAACAAAACAATGCAAAAGAAAAAAAAGAATAGCTATTATTTTTAATGTACCCTGAAAATGTGGTCTGTGCTTTTAGTCCCAGTAATTAACTTACCATTCTGCTTAGAAACAATATAGTAAAGGGGAGCCATATATACCTGGAAAGACTTTGGGCAACTCCCTTAAATATCTGAACTTTACTTTCCTCATCTATAAAATGGGACAACAGTTGTATACAGGCCGTCAATTATGGTGTCCAAATGTTCTGGGTTCTGGTAAGGACTCCACACAGTGCTTGGTCTACTGTGAACACTCAATAAATATTAACATCATTAATCATTCTTTATGACATCATTCTTTGGAGTTTCTCTCTTATTGCTGGTACCTGAGGTATGTTTCTCATTAGGCCTCCTCCAATGTTTGAATCCTGTAGCCTTTCTGCCAATCACTGGTGAGTTTGTTTTTAAGGTGTGGAGGTACTAATAGAACTAAGATTGTGCATGGATTCAAGTTTTCTTCTCCCCTCTTCTCCATGGCCTTGACCATTCTCTTTCATTCTTGTAAGGAAACAGAACTCAAGACATATGGATTAGTGGAAACCTAGTCACATTACTCAGCAAATAAATCAAAGCAAATGTCTTATGAAGCTATCATGCATGTAAGCTCTATGCCAGGGGCTTTTCAAATACTTTTCACTTGAAGGTTATAATAATTTCAGAGTCGGATGTTTTATACCCATTGTATGTGTAAGGAAAATGAAATTCAGGGAATTTAAGTAATTTTCCAACTCTGCATAGATAGGAAAGCAGAGTTGGCAATCAAACCCAGATCTGTCAGTCTTCAAAGCCCAAACCATCAAATGCTAGAGGACCTGACTCCCATTGACTGCACTGGATCTAGTCCAAATATTGCTTCTTAATATCTAGTAGAATAGCTATAGAGCCACGAGGATACACTGGGAATCAAGGGGAAGGAAGGGAGATTTCTGGAGTACTAGTCATAAAAACTTTCAGGAACAAGTGACTACTGTTCTTTCCAGTGACTCCTGAAAAGGTAAAAATAATTCTGCATTCTTTTTAATGATGTTTATAAATTGTGCACCATTTGGATGCTAATGCTTTCAAGACTTAATGCATAATTTATTTTTAATATACTTTTATTGGTGCATTGTAGTCTCACATCATAGTGATAGTGACATACATGCATACAGCACTTGGTGAGCTTTTCCCTGGCTCCCTCCCCAGTCTCTTCCCTTCCCCATACATGATACTGAGATTGGCATTGGTATTCACACATACATACATAACACCAATAGAAGTGCCTCCTTTGTGAATTCTCCCTCCCCCCACCACCACCCTCCCCTGGACCACTTTCCTCTCTCCACTGAGGTTTCTCCTCCATTATATGGAGTCCCTCTGGTATCCTCCTTACTCCTAGCTTCAGCATATGAGAGAAAACATATGACCCTTCACTTTCTGTGACTGGCTAATCTCACTTAACATAATGTTCTCCAGGTCCATCCATTTTCCTGCAAATGACATAACTGTGTTCTTCTTTATTGCTGAGTAGAATTCTATTGTGTGGATATCCCCTAATTTTGTAATCCATTCATCTGTTGATGGACACCTAGGTTGGTTCTATAATTTGGCTATTGTGAATTGTCTAACATGTAACTTAGATAAAGAATTCACGCCGGGCGTGGTGGCGCACGCTTGTAATCCCAGTACTTCGGAGGCAGAGACCGGAGGATCCAGGTTCATGGCCAGCCTCAGCTACTTAGTGAGGCCCTCCGCAACTTCGTGAGACCCAGTTTCAAAATAAAGGGTAAAAAATAGGGCAGGGGTGTAGCTCGGAGGTAAAATGCCCCTGGGTTCAATCCCCGGTACCGCAAAAAAAAAAAAAAATTCACTAGTTGGCTCCCAGGGACCACAGTCTACCAACAGGAAACTATTTTGTTTTCTAAGGTCATCTTCATAATCAAATTCTATTCATATAAACTTTTTAAAGATAGATATAAAAATAGGGTCAATATTTCCAATATCGTTTATAAGAACCATTAATTATTTTAAGTACTTATAAGTATTTTAAGTCATTTTAAAGTATTTAAAGTATTTTTAGTAATTTTAAGTATTTTTAAATACAAGGCTTTGTAACTCAAGAATTGGGATTGTTCCCTTGAAAAAAAAATATGATGAATACATGTCTTCATCTTTTTTCCAATTTTTTAGCTTTTATTTTTTGAGCATCCACTAGATGAAGACCTCATAACATGTGGAGCATAGAGAAGAAAAAAGAATATGTTCAGCCTCCCCACATAGGCAAAAGTGAAGAGAAAATATATAACCCAATATAAACCAAGAATAAGTACTAAGAAATAAATAATAAAAAATCCTTTCATAGGATGGCAGTTTAAAGAAGTGTTGCTGTTATAAATCTCTAGAAATAAATTATTTAACTGAAATTTATATACCCTTCTTATGTTATTGAACAAAATAAATTAAGATTAAAGAATGATCTAATAATCTGTTTTAATATTTAAAATTCATAAAATGAGCAAATAAAGTCATAGGAAAATTAAAGAATTAATTCTATACAAACATATGTTTAAAAAAGAGGAAACTCCATTAGTGAAAATTATTCCTTTCTGAATATTGGCCCTTGAAAGTGTTTTTAAAAATCACTTTGAAGCCGGGCGTGGTGGTGCACGCTTGTAATCCCAGTACTTTGGGAGGCGGAGACCGGAGGATCCGGGTTCGCGGCCAGCCTCAGCTCTCTCGCTCTCTTTCTCCCTGTCTCTCTCTCTCTCTCTCTCTCTCTCTCTCTCTCTCTCCTTAGCGAGGCCCTCCGCAACTTCGTGAGACCCGGTTTCAAAATAAAGTATAAAAAATAGGGCCGGGGGTGTAGCGCGGAGGTAGAACGCCCCTGCGTTCAATCCCCGGTACCAAAAAAAAAAAAAATCACTTTGAAGCCGGGCATGGTGGTGCAAGCCTTTAATCTCAGTACTTGGGAGACAGGAGGATCATAGGTTCAAGGCCAGCCTCAGCAACTGAGCAAGACCCTCAGCAACATAGCAAGACCCTGTTTCAAAACAAAAATAAATAAATAAATAAGGCTAGGGGTATAGCTCGGAGGCAGAAAGTCCCTGGGTTCAATCCCTAGTACCCACCCCCAGAAGTGGGTAAAAAACCACTGGATAACCTCAGTTTCTATAAAGCTATTGTTCTTGAGTGAGAAGAAATTATGTAGTCCCCAATCCTAGTGCTCTTATATGATCTTTCAGATAAAAGGGTCTTTTAAAGAAATGGCCCACAAAAGAAGACCATGAGAAGACATGAATCTCAGAAAAGCATAACCGTAAGTAATGCAGTAATATTGCAAGGTAGATAGGGTTGATTTCATTAGCCAATATTGATACACACCCCAATTATAGCGTTAAACCAATATGGAAAATACAGATTACTTTCCAGTTTAAAAAAAAACATTTCACCAAATAGATGAGGTAAACCTATGCCAAAGTTACATAACAGTCAGTATATGCTTAAAAAAATGGTGATCAAATAAAGTCACGAAGCAACTATACTCTTGGTGTAAAGGCTCTTTCAAATTATGACAAACTATTAACAGAAAGTCAGTGTGCCTTGATTTCAATCATCTTGATTCTGCAGTTATTCATTTGCAACCTAAATGTAAAGTGATTAGAAGCAGCGTGGTGAATGAAGAGAACAGGCTGGCCCTGGAGTTCACAAGCATCATCTATTGTTCCGCAGCTGTGTGACCTTGGGCTCATCCCTTGCACTGTGTGTCTTGCCCCTGACACTATGGATACTAGAGCACTTTCCATCCCACCTGCTGCCTCGTGCTGTCAATCATTCTGATCTCAGGGTTCTGACAGGCTAACAACCCAGAGCTGCTGGCTGGCACTGGTGAGTGTGTCTGGAAGATGGGTGGTCACATAAGAGAGCGCCAGAGGGAAAATCATGCTAGATGAGGTCTTTGAAAGTCTTTAGAAAAGACAGTTCATACATTTCTAGAGTTGTAAATTGTTGCACTAAGCTGATGATCTCATTTTAGTGATATTCATTATTGAAAGAAACAGGGATAACAATTTGTCCTAAAATTGTTCCATGATGTCATGGTAAACAATATCAAACCAGCCCAGCACTCTAGCATTTTTATACTGCTTTGAAATATTAAGAAACAAACAAAAATAGACCCCTTAATCCCTCTAGAGCAAAAGTGAGGTACAAATGCAAAATTGTTACATTGATTTTTTTAAAAAAAGAGTACTTCTCTATTTTTGTCACGAAGTACAGTATAGTGTTTGCAACGTTATTTTTATTTTGCATGTACACTGTAGTGTTCAACATTTTAATTGCCACTTCCTCAATAAAATGATTGGAAATCTTCCATCTTGCCATTAGCACTTGCAAAATAACTGTTAACAATATGTTATCCAGACACAGAAACTTTATAATTAATGTTGGAATAGTCTTCAAAGTCTAGTGACTAAAATATATCCTATAAAAATTACTGGACTTCATTCAATGCTGTTCTGCTGTTTTAAAGTTCAGTAAATGTGTTGAGGGGGAGATATTTGGCACAGTAAGTTTGGGCAGTCTGGCAGTGAGACCTGAGATGCTGGAGAGCTTGGTTTCTGTTGCGTGGTAAATGTAGCAAAGGCCTCCAGAGTTTCTGCGCAACCCCTGAAAGGCTGAAGGAGAGCTGACCAAATGCAACTCCCAGTGGGATTCTGAACAGTCATTCGGGGCTATATTCCCACCTTGTCAGTTGATGAGGTGCTGGGGCAGGTTCCATTTAGGCAATAAAACACAACAGGCCATGTCTATATCTGGGTGATTATAGCGTAACTCAGATTATGTTATAAGTCATGAGGCTGAAGGCCAAGTGTCTTAACTCCATGAGAAGTGCAATATTGGCCTCAAAACACACTGCCTGAAGTGTCTTATTGCTGTCAAGAAATGGAATTTCTACAGTACATTAAGAAAAGGAAAACACTTAGCACAGTGGATTTAAAATAACCGTGGCTATGACATCACTGACAGCTAATCAAAACTCTAATTGCAACCAGAGTTCTGAGGCTATTGTGTAAAAGGTCTTAACAGACACAGGCATAGAGACAAAGAAGAACAGTGCCTATAACCAGAAGAGGAACTTCGGTAGCACAGGACCCTGGAGCAGGAATAGGGTGGGCTGGACATTTTCAGACAAGCTCATTAGCAGTGAGTTTATCTTTGTAGTTAATTCACCTTGGGCAATTAAACCAAGAAAAAGCAGTGTAAATACTCTTTGAATTGTCTTTCTGCCTAGGTTACCACCTCCATTTTCATGCAGTTAAGTATTTCTTTAAATTATTAAGAGATGAGATAATACACATAGAAAAAATATCCAGTTCAGATGTCCCAGAAGAGATGAAAGGTAATAATGAACTGAAAAGAATTTGGGGGTCACGTGTTGCTCATGATCCATGCAAGGAATTTCCAGTGATATTAAGTTGAGGTTGTCCAAAAGGATTGAAGTCAATATGTGGTCATAAGGATACAGTTCACATTGTACATCTGAATCTGCCTAACGCCACAAAGTGGAACGTGTGTTTCAAGGTCCAGTTAATAACCGCAATAAATTTAGCCATGCCAAAGCACACACTGAGAAAGTATGTTCAGAAGGTGCCACAAGGAGGCATGTACCATCATCATAAATGAAAGCAAAAGGAAAGCGGTCTCAGGAGTGTGGGGATTTGTGTCTAATGATTTTCTGGGTCACCATGGATAAATATTTAATTTTTGAGGGCTTTAACTTCCCTCAGGCAAGCTCCCCTGGATTCTGGTTTAAAGGCATTGCTTCCTCAGCCTGAAAATGAAGCTACTATGCTTTGCTTCCTCAAAGTTCACCAACAAGGCCATAAAGAGGTAAAATGCAAAGAGGGAAATGTTGCCTTTGACAAATTATTGGATGTATGTGTGTATTTGGGAATGAAGGTTATTTAGATAGAGAAGCAATTGCTAATGCATTCTTACTAGTGGCATCAGGGCAACAAATTCTCCAGGTTCTTATAGGAAAGAGCAAGTAAGAGTTTGTCCCATCAAAGAGGTCACTCAAGTTCTGGAACAATGGTCCATGAAAACATATTTCTCTCTTCTCAATTTAGTCAACATTTTACCTATACCATACACTCACTTATAGGTAATAATTACACCTTAACTGTAACACAATTTTCTAATAATTTTATTTGTATATTTTTCTAATAATCTTAACATATATTTCTAATAATATTCATTTATATTATCTGGGTTCCTTTGGAATGATACAAATTTTAAATGAATAACCAAATGATTAAAATTGGATATAAAATCTCAATTCCTTAAAAAAGATTACTCTTATCCTTATGAAGTAAAATAATTATTTTATTATGTTAAAACTGTATAGCAAGATTTAAGGTTTTAATTTTGTTCATCTATACCATTAAAGATAGTTAAGAGTCCTGGTTTTAATGGCATCTGAAGCTTGATGTTTCACTGCCAAATTTTATTTTAATTATTAATCCTGTAACTGATCTTTAACAAGTGAGATTTTTCATAATTATAATAACCTCTCATACAAGTAATGATAAGACTAAAAACTAGGTTCTGATATTCAGTTAATGATTTTGGATGTAAAATACTGTCACAACCTCTAAGTTATCCACTGAATAAGTTTAGTAAGAAATATTCCACTAACAGTTCTATTAAGAGAGTACCATGTTTCATACAAATGAAGTATTATAAAGAGATACAAGCACTAGGGTCTAATGACCAACTAGTAACACTGAGAAATTACATTCTCTTTTGTTGTACTTCAATGCAATGACTAAGTGCAAAGCTACTTTCACAGTACATGCTTCAAATATCTCCAGTAACAGTGTAACACAATTTCACCTTCAAAATGATATGCCTAGAAACATATACCATATTCCCAATGTTTAAACTAATGAATGGATAAGTTAAGTCAACCCATAAACCCAGCTCCATTATTTTTGACATTCCTTGTAAGATACTTGTTAGAAGTATCACTGGGATGATGATGATATTTGGTTAAAGGACCTCTGACCCATCCTCAGAGGTTCCTGCTGCCCCCCCACCAACACACACACACCTACCCATAGGTAAAGTGCACCAAAGTGAACAGCTCTGGTCTGGGTCACGGGGTGGGGGTTTATACTTGCACAATCACGTCCAGCACAAAGTGAAGGTAAAGCTAACTTGGGACTGTATATGCTGCATAATCTAGATGACTAAATGGAGCAAGCCTCTTCTCATTCCCAACCTCTAACTCATATTAGGCTCCTACTATCTCTGGCCAGTCATATGGCACAGAAATCAAAGCAGTGACCAACAAGTGCAGGCATGCTTCAAGAGGGAACAAGACAGCATCTGGCCTTCCCACTGTACCAGCAGCAAGATGGGATGTTGCAGCAAAGAGTGCCTGAGTACATGGGCATGGACATGGTGACCCGGGCCACCAGTCAACCATCTAGACTCAGCAATTAGCTCAGCAGCCATCCATGCTTAAAGAAGAGTGAGGAAGAGGCTGAGAGGAGACAACCTAGAAAGGTAGAAGCATCCTGTCTCTGTGTCTCAGTGTTTGCTCTCTGCCCAGTAATCTATCAGTTCTATATTTTAATCCCATCTGCTGAGAAATAAGAAAGAATTGTGGGACATTTTTAAAGTAATATATTCAGTGAGGCCAAAAAGAAGACTGTTTGCCAAGAGTAACTTCAGGGGAGAGAACACCAGAAAGTCAGAAGTCCTGGCCAATGGAGAACTGGGAATTACCTGACAGGGCATCTTACTGAGATGGACTATAAAACATATGAGGAAGCCTGCTGATGATTCGAAATCCAGTGAAATACCTCCTTCTTCACACATACCTATATGTAGCAAAGGGGTAGTGAGAATACAGTCTACACTGGTGATAGGAAGGGCAGGAGAGGCAAACCACTCGTCCCACAAACAGCTCACTATTTATCATTAAAATGATGTAGCTTGTTTTATTCCTCCAGATGAGCAAGACAAATAAAACAAAAAAAAGAAAAAAAAGCTAAAAAGATTGGAGTTAAGTATTAAATAAGAAAGGAAAAGAAGAGCCTAAGAGGGATTAAAGATGGCGGGATAGAGGGAGACAGCGTGCTTCAGGCATTCCAAGACTCAACCAGCAGGAAGACTGCTTCTTGACAAGGAAAGAAAAGCAGCCAAAACTCAAGAAAACAATGACAGTGGAAATGCAGTGAAATAGGAGGCAGCAGAGAGAACAGAGGACTGTAAAGAGCTCCACGGATCTCACCTGGTGAGCAGAGAGCAGCGGCGGTGGCGCCATCTTGGAGGCCACGCAGGCACCACGGCTCCCAGAGACCTCCAGCAAAGAAGCAGCAGATCCCTGTGAGGCCAGGGACTATAGACCATCATCAAAAGCGGTCAACTCCGGACCATGATGAAGCTCAAGTCAGACCAGACCTGCACCTACAACAGAGACAGCTACAAGAAGCAGGCCTCGTGCTCTGCTTCTGCAGTGAGAGAGAGGAGGAGAGACAAAGATCATGTAGCCCCGCCCAGGAGCAGCCCAGCATGGAGGTCAATGGCAGTTGAGTCATTGCCCCTCCCCGGAGTATCCCAGCACCGAGGACATGGACGGGTGAGCCACAGTCCCTCCCTGGAGCACCCCCAGCACTGAGGATGCAGGCTGGTGAGCCACAGCTGGGTGATGGAGAAGACCTCAGATGAGTAGGGAAGGCGACATAACTGAGGAAGATGGGAGGGGAGAAGAGGGAAGCACCCTAATACACAGGATGTACATACACAAATATATCAAAGTCAACTACCATGCTGAGCATGAGAAGGCGGGAGAGGGGAGGGAATTGGGGTGGGAATTGGGGGAGGGCTAATTGATCTATGCTTGCATGTATACTTCTACCATCCTGAATCCCATAAAGATGTATGATTACAATGCACCAATAAAAAAAAAAAAAGAGGAGCCTAAGAACCCAAAAAGAGATCATCAGTCTTTGAGTAGTTAGTGTGAAAGACACTCTAATGAACTGAATGAACTGAATACTGGCGCACGCACACACACACACACACACACACACACACACACACAAACACCCTGAAAAAAAGTCATGACCACCCAGGACCTGTGAATGTGACCATTTTTGTAAATAGAGTCTTTGCAGATCAGATATAATTAAGTTAAGGTGAGATAGGTGAGATCATGTTGGATTAGGGTGGGCTTTATTATCATGATGACTAGTATATTTATAAGAAAAAGGAAATATGAACACAGAGGGAAGAAGGCCATGAGAAGATAGAGGTGAAGATTGGAGATTGGGATTATGCTGATACACAACAAGGATTACAAGGACGACCACCAGCAGCTAGGTAGAGGCAAGGGAGGACCTCCCCTAGGGAACTTCAAGGGGAACACAACCCTGTTGATGCCTTGATTTTGGACTGCTAGCCTTAACAACTGTCATAGAATATTCCTGTTGTTTCAAGCCACCCAGCTTGTGGTTGTTTGTTATGGCCCCAGGATGATAACATGGACACTAATGGTGCATTACTAGAATTTGTGTTTGTTAGGTTATTTTTTTCTTCTTCACTTGACAATTTATTCCATTCACACACTCACACATATGAAAATTAGCCCTTTACATAGGAAATTAATACTATTTATCAACTCCCAGAAAAACATGCACTTGGTGTTTTCTTCCACTAGTGGCAATTGATTGGTAACATATTTTCCCTCCACTTTCACTCCATTTCTCTTGCAATCATCATCATGCATTTGCAAGACAGAGTATCAGGCCATGAGTAAAGTTTTAAATAATGGAGCAGAGTATTTCTCTGTGCTCTGAAATTTACATGGAGATAAAATCTGCAGCCCAGCCTCATTACGATTGTTATCTCCTGAATGATCAAATACACTAACAGATCCAAGCCACAGTGAGGTCATGAGCATGAAGACACAGATGGTGTGGACAAATTGCTGCATTATCTATCTTGAGATATTGCTTTCTTTTCAATGCAATATTTTATATATTCAAGAATTATGGAGTGTTTAGGGTGAGATAGCTTTGCTTCTCCAGATTGTGGAAATACCTTTTTATGTGCTTAAAGAATTTTTTCCTCTACCTCATGCTACTGATTAAGAATTTCTTCTCTCCCTGTCTCTCTCTCTCTCTCTCTCCCTACCTAGTGAGGCCCTCCACAACTTCATGAGACCCAGTTTCAAAATAAAGTATAAAAAAAATAGGGCCAGGGGTGTAGCATGGAGGTAGAATGCCCCTAGGTTCAATCCCCAGTACCGCGAAAAAAAAATAAGAATTTCTTCTCTGGGGATTGAAGATGGTGGAATACAGGGAGACAATGTGTTTCAGGCACTCCGAGACTCAGAACTCAACCAGCGGGAAGACTGCTTCTTGGCAAGGGAAGAAAAGCAGTCAGAACTCAACAGAAGAACGACAGTCGAAATGCGGTGGAACTGAATACAGCAGAAAGCAGAGGAAGAAAAAAGTCCCACACATCTCACCTGGTGAGTGGAGAGTGGCAGCAGTGCTATCCTGCTGAGACCACACCAGGCGGGTGGCTGCCAGGGCCGTGGCTCCCAGAGATCAACTCCAGCAAAGAAGAAGCAGAATACTGTCAAGTCAGTGACTGCAGAAAAATATCAATAAAAGCAATTGAACTCTTCGCTCCAAACTCAAATACCTCAAGACTTGACTTCTCATATGGCCCAGCCAGACCATGCAGCAAAATCCTGTGGCTGCAGCTAAACTCATCTCTGCCTGCAGGGAACCAAGTGGGGCTCATCAAGACCATGAGTTAACAAATTGTCCTAGCAGGAGCCTGCCCTGCATGGACACAGGGACTTGAGTGGCAACAAACAGATTCATGAGGTCTGTGAGTTTGCAAATCACCCCTGCGGAGGTGGGGTTGGGGGCTACAGTCAGACACAGCAGAACTGTGAATTAGCAGACAGAACCTAGGGACATTCAGGTGGGAGGGACCTAGAGTTAGCAGTTTACCTCACCCTTGCAGGGTCTCCAGTGATCACATAGGACCACCAGCCATGATGTCCGTGGGGTGAAATAATTCAACCAACCATGTTGCAGGCTCAGAAAGCTATAAACTCATGCCCAGCTGTGTTTCTGCCCAACAAGCACCAAGGCCAGAGACCCACAAGGTCTCATGTGATTGCAGCCGCCCAGAGCAACAACTGTGTCCCTGGGGCTAAATAACTGAGCCACCCAAGCCCCAGGCTCAGAATGGTACAATCTCTGCCTGCCAGAGTTTGGCCCTGAAAGCAGGAAATCCAGGGGCCAGCAGGGGTTCATGAGATCACATCTACTGGCTGGAAAATCAACACTCTCCCTGCCAGCAGAGTTTGTGTCTGGCAGGCATGCATGCCAGTGATTGACAGCACCACATGATTGTAACCAGCAGATCAGCAGTGGTGTCCCTGGGCCATCAAAGCTCAGCCAGCTGGGCCACAATCTCGAAACATAGCAATCTGTGGCCCTACTGAGCTTAGGCCTAGTGGCCACAGAGGCTGGAGGTCAGCACTCTTCAGTTTCATAGATTCACAGTCAGCAGAGCAGGGGTGGTGTCTGTGGGGCATTAAATCATAGTTTCAGGCCCTATGGAGTTTGGACCTGGAGATCACAGTGGCCTGGAACCAATCAGAGACTTGTGTTTACCTGCACTAAGAACTATATCTTGTTAAAGAGGCTCTGGGGAACAAACTCAAAAGTTTGATTATATGAGACAGATTTGTAGAGGCAAATATATACCCCCTGGATAGAATTTATTATAAAGGGATAACAAATAGACACAGGACTCACACACGAAGAGGAAGAAGATGCCAAGACAACAGAAATACAAACCTGAGAACTCTGAAGACATGAGGATGAAGAACAATGAGGAAACAAATTCCCACAATTCAACAATAAGTGAGATCACCAAGGCTGAGCTGCAGGAAATGCCAGAAGGGGAATTCCAAATTTTGATCTTCAATATGATCATTTCCTGTACAGAGAACATGTACAGGAAATGAAAGAACATATGAATAGAGAAATTGAGGCCCTAAATAAGAACCAAAAAGAGGCTTTGAGTGAAATGAAGGAGTCAATAAATGAATTAAAGACCTCAATAGAAACCACCTCTGGCAGACTAGACCACATGGAAAGTAGAGTATTACTCTTGGAAGACAGCTCATTCAAAACTGAAAACACAGTCAACAATACAGAGAAGATAATACAACAACATAACCTTAGCATCCAAGAAAAAATAGATAATATGAAACGACCTAACTTATGGGTAATAGGCATTAAAGAAGGTCTAGAAGCACAAACCAAGGATATTAGAAATTTCAGAGAAATAATATCAGAGAATTTCCCAAACACAGAAAAAGACTTGGATATCCATGTACAGGAGACATTCAGAATACTGTTAAGACAAGATCAAAGAAGGACTTCCCCATGCTACATAATAATAAAAATGACTAACATAGAGGCAAAGGAAAGAATCTTAAAAGCAGTGAGAAAAAAGAACATGTGACATTCAGGGACAAAACAATAAGAATCACTCCAGATTTCTCAACCCAAGTCATGAAAGTCAGGAGGGACTGGTGTGATGTACTCCAGACCCTGAAAGAAAACAACTTTCAAACAAGGCTGCTATATCCAGCAAAGATATAATTAAATATTTATGGAGAAATAAAAATGTTCCAAGACAAGCAGAAACTAAAAGAATTCATGACTACCAAGCCAGTGCTAGAGAAAATACTTAAAAAAATAAAACACAAAGAAGAAAAAAGAAGCAAATGCCATAACTAGAGGAGGGTTGAACTCCACCAGATGGGCAGCTAAGTGTAGGAGAAATAACACTACATCAAACAGGAAATAGAACTCAAAATGGCAGGAAACAAAAATAATCTCTCAACAATAAGACTGAATATCAAAGGTCTGAACTACCCAATTAAAAGGTATAGACTGGCAATATGGATTAAAGAACATAATCCAACTATGAGATGATTGCAAGAAACTCACCTTACAGGCAAAGATATCCATAGGCTAAAGGTGAAAAGATGCAAGAAGATATATCATGCAAATGGAGACTGAAAACAAGCAGGGGTAGCAACAATCATATTCACCAAAGCAGAATTTAAGTTAAAACATATCAGAAGAAACAAAGCATATCACTTCTTATTAATAAAAGGAACAATCCAACAAGATGTGATGATAGTAAACATTTATGCCTCAAATGTGGGTGCACCTACTTTTATAAAACAAATTCCTCAGGACATCAGGTCTCAAATAGACCCAAATACAATAATACTGGGAGACTTCATCACACCACTCATACCACTAAGTCGATATATTCCAGGCAAAAGATGAGTAAAGACTCTTCAGAACTAAAGAATGATATAAACCAAATGGATCTAATAGACATATACAGAATATTCCAACCAACAATAGCTGAATACACATTCTTCTCAGCTGCTCATGGAACCTTCTCCAAAATAGATCACATTCTGGGCCACAAAGCAAGTACCAGCAAATTAAAAAAATATAATATAATTCCCTTCATCTTTTCAGATCATAATGGAATGAAAGTAGAAATCAACAACAAGAAGACCAAAAGAAATTATATAAATACATGGAGATTGAATGATACACACTTGAATGTGTATTGGATCAGACAAGAAATAAGGGGAAAAATTTAAAAATTCCTAGAATTAAATGAAAATAGAGACCTGAAATACCAAAATCTATGGGACACTTTGAAGGCAGTTTTAAGAGAAAAAATTATAGCACTGAGTGCTCACATAAGAAAAACAGAGAGTCGCTAAATAAAGAACCTAAAGACACACCTCAAGGACCTGGAAAAACAGGAACAGTCTAAGCCCAAAGCCAGTAGAAGGCAGGAGATATTTAAAATTGGAGAACAAATCAATGAAATAGAGATAAAAAAATACAAAATATCAAGAAAACCAAAAGCTGGTTCTTTGAAAAGATTAACAAGATTGATAAACCCTTAGTCAACCTAACTGAAAGAAAGAGAGAACCAACCCAAATTATTAAAATCAGAAATGAAAAAGGAGACATCACCACAGACAGTGGGGAAATCCAGAGTTTCATCAGAAACTGTCTTGAAATTTTATACTCCAATAAACTGGAAAACATGGAAGAAATCAAGAGATTTCTAGACACATGCAACCTATCTAAATTGAACCAAGAAGATATAGAAAACCTAAACTGACCAATAGCAAGCAAAGAGATAGAAACAGCAATAAAAAGCCTTCCATCAAGGAAAAGCTCAGGTCCAGATGGATTCTCAGCTGAATTCTACAAAACCTTACAGAAGAACTAAACCCAATACTTCACAAGTTATTCCATGAAATAGAAAAAGATGGAATCCTTCCAAACTCCTTCTATGAGGCCAGTATCACCTTAATACCAAAACCAAGTAAAGTTCTCTCAAGAAAAGAAAATCGCAGACCAATATCATTGACGAACATGTATGCAAAAGTTCTAAACAAAATACTAGCCATACACATTCAAAACCACATCAAGAAAATTTTACACCACAACCAAATTGGTTTCATCCTAGGAACACAAGGCTGGTTCAACATACGCAAATCAATACATGTTATTCCCCACATAAATAGAACCAAGGGCAAAAAAACCCACATGGTCAACTCAATAAATGCTGAAAAAGCATTTGACAAAATGCAACACCCATTCATGTTAAAAACACTGTAGAAAATCGGAATAGAAGGAACTTACCTCAACATCATTAAGGCAATATACAATAAACCCATAGCCAACATCATATTGAATAGGGGGAAACTGTGGGAAATTCCCTTTAAAATCAGGAACAAGACAAGGAAGCCCACTATCACCACTCCTTTTCAATATAGTCCTGGACACTCTTGCCAGAATAATAAGACAAGAGAAGAATATCAAAGGAATTTAAAAGGAAAGGAAGAACTGAAATGATATCTATTTGCAAATGACACAATCCTATATTTAGAAGACCCAAAAAACTCAACTAAAAGACTACTAGAGTTGATTAACAAATTCAACAAAGTAGTGGGATACAAAATCAATCTAAAAAAAGTCAGTAGCTTTTCTATATGCCAACCATGAATTCACTGAAAAAGAGATCCAGATAACAATTCCATTCACAATAACCTCAAAAACAATAAAATACCTAGGAATAAACCTAACCAAGGAGGTAAAAGACCTCTACAATGAAAATTATAAAACACTAAAGAAATAAATTGAAGATCTTAGAAGATGGAGAGATCTCCCTTGCTCTTGGATAGGCAGAATAAGTATTATCAAAATGACCATTTTACCAAAAGTGATCTACAGAATCAATGCAATCCTATCAAAATATCAATGTCATTCTTCACAGACCTAGAAAAATTAGTAATAATTTTCATATGGAGAAACAAAAGATCCAGAATAGCCAAAGCAATTCTCAGCAATAAGAACCATGCAGGAGGCATCACAATTCCTGACTTCAAATTATACTACAGAGCAATAGTAATAAAAACAGCATGGTAGTGGCACAAAAACAGATACATAGACCAATGTTACAGAAGCAAATCCACACACTTATGCCAATTGATTTTTGAAAAAAGGTGCCAAACTCATACGTTGGAGAAAAGAGCCTTTTCAACAAATGGTGTTGGGGAAATTGGTTATCCAGTTGTATAAAAATGGAACTAATTCCTTACCTCTCACCCTGCACAAGAGTCAACTTGAGATGGATCAAAGACCTGGAAATTAGACCAGAGACCTTGAAATTACTAGAGGAGGGCATAGGTTCAACACTCCAACATATAGGCACAGGTAGAAACTTCCTCAACAAGACCCCCCATAGCTCAGGAAATTAAAACAAGAATTAATAAATGGGATGGCATTAAACTAAAAAAAATTCTGCTCATCAAAGGAAACCATCAAGAGTCTAAAGAGAAAGTCTACAGAATGGGAGAAGATCTTTGCCAGTTATTTCTCTGATAGAGGACTAATATCTAGAATATACAAAGAACTTAAAAGACTTTACACTAAAAAAACAACCCAATCAAGAAGTGGGCAATTGAACTAAATAGACTCTTCATAAAAGAGATTCAACTGGCCCATAAATACATGAAAAAATGTTCAACATCAGTAGCAATCAGGGAGATGCAAATAAAAACTACACTGAGGTTCCATCTAACCCAAATCAGAATGGCAATCATGAAGAAGTCTAAAAACAGTAAATGTTGATGAGGATGTGGGGAAATTGGAACTCTTCTACAATGTTGGTAGGATTGCAAATTAATTAAGCCACTATGGAGATCAATATGGAGATTCCTCACAAAAAGTTGGAATGCATCCATCACATGGTCCAGCTATACCACTCCTGGGTATCTTTCCAAAGGGACTTAAATCAGAGAACTACAGTAATATATGCATACCTATGTTCATAGCAGCACAATTCACAATAGCCAAATTATGGAACCAACCCAGGTGCCCATCAACAGATGAATGGATTACAAAATTGTGGGATATCCACACAATGGAATTCTACTCAACAGTAGAGAAGAACAAAATTATGTCATTTGCAGTAAAATGGAAGTACCTGGAAAATACTATGTTAAGTGAGATTAGCCAGTCACAGAAAGTGAAGGGTCATATGTTTTCTCTAATATGCAGAAGGTAAGGAGTAAGGGATATTCCTAGTAAGTAGGGATACCAGAGGGACTCCAGATAATGGAGGAGAAACTTCAGTGGAGCCAGGGAAGTGGTCTAGGGGAAGAGGAGGGGGAACAGTGAGGATCAATGAAGGAATTACTACCATTGGCTTTATGTACATATGTGAGAATAACAATGTCAATCTCAGTACTCTGTATGGGGAAGGGGGGAAAGGGAGGGAACCAGGGGGATGCCCACCAAGTGCTATGTGCATGTATGTCACTATCAACATGATTTACATTATGACGTGATACTATAATGCACCAATAAAAGTATATTTAAAAACTTTAAATTCCAAATAAATGCATCAATGCTTTGAATATATAAAAAAAGAATTTCTTCTCTAAATTAATTTAAGAGATCAAGAGATATATAAACAGGAAGAGTACTCACTTTTGGCTTGAAAATGTGTTCAGGATCTTTGGTTTGTAAATGATGATCAGGACTGCTGGACTATCAATCACAGGAACATTGGCAAAGGTAAATTTACTGTGTAATAAGCCAAATAGGACTCAACCTTTGATTGCACTTGGATGTTGCCATGTATGCTGACTCCAGTGGAGGTTTTGGTCATAAGCCCATTTCTCAGCATTCTTTCCTCAGTCCTAATGCCTGGATCCGGAATACAAATGACATCATAATGATAACTGTAATGAGAATGGCAGCTAACATTTGTTGAACACTTACTATGTTTTAGGTACTGTGCTAAGAATTTTACCTGTTGCCTCTCTTAACCATCACAAGAATTCTATGAGATAGGTGCTATTACCCTGTTTTATAAACAAGGGAGAAGATTTAGAGATGAAAGGCAATTGTACCAGCGGGGCTCCATCCCAACAGGGAAAAAAGGCAAATTCAAAAGGGGAAATACAAAGAGTTTAATGAAGGGACTACTTACAGTAAGGTTAGGGGAAACCAGCAAGCGATGGTGAGGGGTTAATACCCTTAGGGAGTTCTCACTATCCCAGGCTGGAACATTGTAAGAACAATTCACAGCAGTTGAAACCTTTGATACAAGGACACGACCCCTACCAAACTGTGGCTGAGTCGGCAGGCAACTAAAAGAATAAATATCAAGGTCTCTCCCTTTTACTCTGTGATCTCCCAAAGCATCTCTCCTTGTCTGAACACACCTGGAAATCAGAGGGCAAAGGAATTTGGTGATGCATTTCAAAGCTGCCAACCTCCAGGATAGAAAGCATGCTGGAGAAAACTGGAAAATAGATTTGGAGGGACAAATGAAGTCTAAGCAGAACAGTATCTTACCTAGGACATACAACTATTCTTTTATGTGTACAAGCAAAATGTGAATCTGAGCTGGGCTCATGCTTTCAACCACTATAGTGTTCACTGACAAGGAAAAAACTCTGAAAAAGAAAGCATTGGGGAATTACAATGGCTGATTTTTCTCTCTCCTACCCTTCATGAAATCCACCCACAGTCTCCCTGTTCCAGTGGAATTAATCTTTGCAGAGAGTTCCTCTCTGGTGCAGACCGTGTTTCTGCAGAAATGAAGGCTCACATAGCTTTACTCCACTAGAAGGTAAGCTCCATTAGCGAGGAGATTTTAATCAGCTTGCATACTGCTGTATACCTATAAATTCAGTCCCTGAGTTATAAGAACTGTCTTTTGGACCAAGAGATGCTGAGCAACCCATCTTCAAAAGAAACCTACTGGTGACAGAAAGTGATCAATAAAATATTTTGATCCCATGCTTATGTGTCTTGTTCTTGATCTTCATAGTTGTGAAGCAGTTCTAGTCTTTAACACTAGATTTTTTTAATAGAGGAAATCTATTGAGATACAATGTGTCATGCCTTGTACTAAGAACTTTATATATGTTATATTAGTTGATCCTTATAACACATTCCTCTAAGATAAGCACTATTATTATCCAAATTTTACTGATAAGTAAACTAAGACCTAAGTGACTCCAAATGCCAAACTTTAAACCACTTACCTTATACTGCCTTCCTGATTCTGATTCTCACTAGCAATGTCTAAAAGTAACCGTTGTGTTGGGGAGGTAGCTTAGCAGTACAGCACTTGATTAGTGTGCACAAGACCCTAGGTTCAATCTCCAGCACTGCAAAAATAAACAAATAAAAGCAACAAGTCGGTTGGTGATAGCCCACCCCTGATGATGCTAGACCCTCATGCTCACCTATGCTAATTGCTATAGCTTATGACTCAGCTCTGGCTCTGCTGAGGTAAGTCAGGACACTGTCAGTCTTGTGATGATGCCAAACCTTAGTCTTTTCTCTGTTATGCCTCCCATGTAAGCAGCTGTAAACCCAAACAGCTATAGTCTGTCTCCTTAAGCTCTCAGTACCTTGATCCATCAATCACCAACTTGATGAGGCTAAAGTTTGCTCCAAGGTGCAGGCTCCAGAGGCAGCAATGCACTGTTCATATTTGGTACTGTGGGGGTCATAAGTGAGTAATACCCTGCCATTGCAGTCCCTCTGGATCTACCACTGTTTTCACAATGGGAATATCCCAGAGGCTACTTCCAGACCATGACTGAGCATAGCAGGGGTACTCAGGCAAGCCCACCTTGGCAATATATGGGGGTCCTCCGAAGGTGATGTTGACTTGAGGATATCAAGTTAGCCTGGGTGAACTTTTCTTGCAATCACACTTCAGTTCAATGGGAGTCCTTCCCAATTGACTTTCCTTCTCCTACATTCCATAGATGTCAGACCTGCATTGTGGTATGAAGCCTCTCCCCATTCCACAAATCTCTTAGAAGGCTCATTCCATTTTGGCATCTTCTTTTCAGCCTGAACTAATTCAAGTGGTACTGAGGGTGGTCTGGTAAAACAGGTGATAATATGAGAACATGAGACTGGCATACTCATCCCCCAGAGACAAAGAAGACACCCTCCTGAATGGTAGATGGAACATAGACAGTCCCTGGTACAAGTTGGAAGCCGCGTTGCTAGAGATGTCACTAATGGTTACCTCGGGAAATGTCTGAGTGGAAATAAATATCCTTCTAGATGAAACAGTTCAGGCATTTGAAAGGTGTTGGGTAATGACAGCTATAAACATATTGGAGGTGATTAGTTACTTCTAAGTTGCTTTGATGCCTACAGAGAAATGATGAGAAACTGAGTCATTAACAAGCAGTTAAATGCTAGGAATGAGAGTCGGAACACCATTGTGATAGCATTCAGTGAGGCCTTTAGCTCCTGAAGTAGAAGAGCAGACATAGCTGAGCAAGACTGGAGATCTGTCTGTGTGTGTGTGTGTGTGTGTGTGTGTGTGTGTGTGTTACTGGGAGTTGAACTCAGAGACATTCTATCTCCGAGCTACACCCCCAGATCGATTGCATTTCTTATTTGGAAATAGGGTATCACTAGGTTGCTGAGAGCCTCACTAAATTGCTGAGGCTGCCCTTGAACCTGAGATCCTCCTGTCTCAGCCTCATAAGTACTAGGATTACAAGCGTGCACCACCACGCCCAGCAAGACTGGAGACCTAATAGTTGAGTCTTGGAGCTCCAGGGATTCCTGAATGTCCACCCAAGGCATGTCTGTTGTGCTAAGGACCCTGGCTGTGGAAATCTAAGACTCTGAAGTAGGAGGTAGAGACCTGGATGAATGGTCCTAAAGATGTTGGTTCTGCAGGGTCTCCTGACACTTTTGAAATGGTGTGTCTTCTCATTTGGAGAAAGGTGAAAAAGTATTTCTTTACCTGTAAAGATGGCTCTAGTTTGTTAGGAAGAAATATGGAGTCATTTTGTTGTTGGAAGGACATTCTCTTATGTGCACAGGAATGCATGGGGAAGCTGAACCATTTCCCTCGATGACCTTGCAGCTCTTGCCTGGGGAGCCCAGGAGCCACCTTACTGTAGTCTTCCTACTGTCAACACTGGTGCACCCCAGCACTTACACTGGCATTGGCACCTCAGTTCTTCTCTGTGCTCACTCACCAGCCTCTGTTCACCTACACCCCTGCTGCCTGGCAAGGTCAGACCAACTCTGGCCTAAAAAAAAAAAAAATCTCAGCCATCCTGTTGTAACTATGCCTACTCCAGTAAGTTCTGAACCCTAACCCTGGGGAGAGAATCTCTCTCCCAAGCTCTTTTTTCTTTGGATATTTCCTCAGCCCTAAAGTTTCACTTTAGTCTATTTTACATCTTTTGTTGTTTTTGTTTGTTCATTCATTTGTTCTGTTTTGTTTGGTACTAGGGATTGAACCCAGGAGCATTCTACTTCTGGGCTACACCACTAGCCCTTTTTGTTTGTTTACTTTTTTTTAAACAGGGTCTCACTAAGTTGCTGAGGGTCTTGCTAAATTGCTGAGGCTGGCTTCAAACCTGCTGTCTTCCTATCTCAGCCTCTCAAATACTGGGATTACATGCATGTACCATCACAGCCAGCTATTTTACATCTTTGTAGTTACTTCTCCATCACAGTTTAATGATTCTTTATATTAAAACTCTCCTATTTATATTACAGTGCAGTTTCTATTTCCTGATTGAACCTGGACTAATAAAAGACATTAGATCAAGGAATCCATAACATAAGATTAACTAAGTAAAAATGTACTGACTTGAGGACTCTTTCTCAGTGCATTCTATTGGATTCCATGGCAAGGACCACAGGTGACACAGCTAACTCCCTGAGAGAGTAGTTCTCAGATACCTGCAGTAAGCTATGGCCAATGCTGAGAAAAGTAGAAATGCCTGGATTGCCCTGGCTGATGGTGCAGGAAGAAATATAGGAGAAAGAGGATATGCTGAAATGGATATGTAATAAGATCAGAGGGTTATGTTCTGTATAAAGCCTAGAGAATATACCATCAACTAAAGTTATTAAGAATGTGTTGGTGAGAGGGGCATGAACAGAACCATGAAGTTCATGTTGGTTCTTCTCTGATGCAGCTGACTGTAGGGAAGGCAATCACATGGAGATGATGGGATCTTAAAATAATAGATGCTAGGTAGGGGTACTTAACTACCAGAAGTCATGATGCTGCAATTACCATAGTGACTTGCAAAGTTGAAATGGTAGCCAAGGGTCTTGACCCATGGGAAGCTGAGATGATTAACAGAACATAGTATCTCCAGGGAGGTCAAATAGGCCTGGCAGTAGCCAACAGGGCACCACTTAACTTTCACAGCCAGAGAAAAGGGAAGAACAGAAGAGCAAGGGGCTGAGAACAGTCACACCAATAAAAATATAGTCTCTTAGCTTCTGGAGTTGATACAATTTTTAGATCCCAAATCCCTTGACTTGAAGGGGTCCTTAGAAAGAGGAACACTACCACACTGCAGTACATACATGCTATAATATGCATGTATGAAGTACATACATGCTGTTTTCCCCATTCCTTCCCCAAAGAGACCCATGTCCATACTCTTGGGTGACTGGATACTCTGGGGAAAGGAAGATACTCAGACATTTCAAGGACTATTGGACACAAGGTCTGAGTTGACATTGATTGTTAGAAACCTAAAGCATCATCATAGCCCCTGTTAGAATGAGGGTCTATGGATGCCAGGTATTAGATGGCATTCAATTAAAGTCTGGCTCGCAGGTCCACAGACCCAGTGGTCATTTCCTTGGTTCCGTGGTTTTAACGGGAACTGATGTACCAGGCAGTTGTAATTACACCCACGTTAAATCCTCAGCCTGTGGATTAAGAGTTACCATAGTAAGCAACACCTAAGTGAAACCTCTGAAACTATTCTTGTCTCACAGACTAAGATAGGAAATAAAACAAAAATCAGGAACCAAGAGGGAAAGCATAGATTATTGCCACCATTAAAAAGATGTAAGGTTGGTAGTCTCAATTAGCTTTCTGCAATATTCTCCCTGCAGAAACCAGGTGTTTTCCAGCCTTACACTTCTTTATCCAGAAACAGAGCAGAGAGTTATTTTGTTATCCTGATGATTATGTACTCAAATTTCATTATTTGGGCCTTGATTTATTACTCAATTATGAATACTTGCAGATCACACCAAATTAGACCTCTTGTTTTTAAGAGATCTTGAAAAAGAATGATATGACTTTGATTTTAGATAAGGAAGTTACCTTCTGGACACATTATAACCATCATCACTGTGTTCCACCGACAATAAACTCATGGCATTCTTAAAAAGGGCACATTGTGGCTTGATGATTTACCTCTCCAAGTTGATTTACAGGGACTGCTTTTCCCTCTGTATTTTACCAGATACACTATAGTTTCTATTTGAAAGGTTGGCACAAGATCCACCTTCTGGAAGCCTCCCTAAAACTTTAGTCACACACCAGGCTCATTCTGTAGTCCTTTCTTGATTCTCATCGCTGCAGTTTAGTAATTGCTAGTAGCATCCCACCTTCTTTAAGGGTTTCCCTTTAACAAATCTGTCTTGGACTACGAGTCCCTTGAGAGCAGGGACTGTATTGCATTTGTGAGCCTCAGTGGTTTAGGACAGTGCCCAATTCATGGTTGGCAGTCCATAAATGATAAATGATGAATTTAAATATTCTACTTTGATGCTGGAATTGTATACCAGGTCTTTATAGCACTTTACAAGTAATTTCTTCTAGAACATACTAGACTATTGGATGAATGTGCATGTAGGCAAGTCTCCAATTTATTCTTTCGAACTGGAACAATACTTCACTCCAGACCACCCAGCGGCACCAGTCTCTGTGGTCACTGCTCTGTGCCCAGAGTGAAACATTGACTTCTGATCCATTCCAGGTGGGATTCTTGTCATACATCATCTCCATAGATGAGTCCACCAAAGGTCAGAGGAGTTATCAACAGCAGAATGATTGGCTGACTTGTAGAATGGAGGGTGCTCTCTGAGGGGTTGGGGTACTTCTGGAGCCCCACACCTGCCTCACTTGCTACAGAGGTGTCTAGTCTGACAAAGGTCCCTTAAGGCGATGTGGCTCTTTCCTTCCAGCATAAAGCATCACTTATTGAACTTCACAGAACTACATCTACCATATGTCTGACATGGCAGGATGGTCAATCATAGCCTGACCTGGCCAGAAACTATCTAGGCTCAGATGTTGAATTCTCAAGCCACACAAGCCTGATTTCACCATCTGGAAGAAGAAGCTTCTGCAATCAAAGCTAAACTAGAATCTGAGTACACCAGTTATAGGAAGCCAAGAACAACAGCGCCAAGATTGCAAGGTTAAGCATGAAAGATTGGACCTTCCAACATCTGTACACAGCAGCTGATATGTTAGTTACTCTTTTATACCTGTTTCCACTGCCTGATTTATTTTTCCCAGGTTTGACGTGTAAAACTATGAGATATTAGTAGATCCAGATGTGTGTCTTCACAAGCACAGAAAGGATCCAACTATATATTGACCAAATAACTTCACTATCACTTAAATCTTTTGTCATTTTCCAGGTGTATGAGAGAAGAAAATGGGAATGTTGTCATCTTTTGAAATATACTAACCTGAATTCTCATTCTCATTCTTACCACTTAACAACATTGGCACTTTGGATAAATTACTTCATGCTAGCCACCTTTAGTTTTGTTGCCTGCAAATGGGACAATCCGTTTAATTGCAAAACTTCAGTTCTTTACATCATATGCTGACTCTCATTATCTTTGCCCTTGTATACAGGGTGAAAAGACATAAAAAGAAACAAATAACTGAAATATAATCGGAACACTTTCCAGTTACTCAGAGAAGTCTTGGCCCACGTTTCCAGGAAAACATTACAGGAATAAGAATTCAAAACAATAGGCTGGGCATGGTGGCACACACCTGTGATCTCAGTACTTGGGAGGCTGAGACAGGAGGATCGCAGGTTGGAAGCCAGCCTCAGCAACTTAGTGAGACCCTGTTTCCAAGTTAAAAAAAAAGGGCTAAGGGTGTAGCTTGGAGGTAGAATGCCCATGGGTTCAATCCCCAGCACCATACACACACAAATAAAGAATTAGAAACAATGTAAGTCAATGTCTATCCCAGCGCCTGATACAGAATAGACAGTATGGAATAACAGTTTCACAAGTACTTAAACTCAGTTGGATCAAAGGCACCCACTTAGTTACCATTCTGACCCCAGAGGAGTGTTCATATCCAGCAGGCTTCTCTATGTATTCTGTTTTCTTATATACAAATGAAACTCATCAAGAAAATCCCATATGCCTGTGCCATAATACTCTGCCCTCCAGACATCTCAGCATAGTGGATCCCAAATTGAATCTTAATTACTACTACTTACTAGCTACCGACCTCAGCTTCTCATGTGTATATCAGGCTTATGGTGCTTATCTCACAGGGTCAGTGGACTCATTCAAAAACATCCCACAGATCAAGATCAAGCTCTTCCTCTGTCCTCAGCACTATGGGTGCAGTGATGGATAAGAACCAGAACCACTCTTAAGGAATTCATAGCAGAGTGCCTGCCACAAGATACTCTTCTATTAATAGTGATAGATGGAATTAGAATTCTGATAGCCACAAGGACGGCCAGCTGTGTGTATTCACAAGGAAGAAGTCCTTGCATCTCCTGAATCCCTTGTGAACAGGTTCTGTGCCTAATAAGGTCCCCATAATCATTGTTACTCATTTTGTGGGCATGGTCACCCAAGATTATTGCAAAGTATCTTAATGCTAGAGGTCTCTGAGGATAATTTATACCAACCCACATTAAAGAGCTCTCTCTGATATGTATTTTTGCTGCTTCTATGTATATAACATTTCTTTAAGCTTAATAGAAGGAATAGTATTTATTTTCAAAAACTATCCCCCCAACTGGGATGATACTACCTATTAGCTGTGCATGGTTTTATGTGTATCAACCTAGACTGCATTTTATAGTATTTCTTCTGGCTGAGCTTCTGTTTTTCTCATTCCTCCATAGAGTGAGTTATCAGATCTAGTTTTGAAATATGAAAGCTATTATCCAAAATGCACCAATATTTCCAGGTGCATTCTATGGAACTGCAGAATGATTTCTCAGAAACATAAAAGAGTTGTTGAAAAATGCTTTAAAGTGCCAACAAGTTAGAAGTCTGATGAGTTGAGCAGGGTCAAGCTCAGGGAGAGGAACCTCCAGGTCCATTTGCCTCAGTCCCACGTTCATGATGGGCCTCAGATTCAGACTTTTGACAGTATGCAATAAAAAGGAAATTATAATAAATTTTATTTTGAGAGTTTAAAGCATTATTTTATTACATGTAAACATTTAAAAATGCCACAATTATTTTAACTACATTTGGCTTTTATTAATATACCACAAGTCTTAAAAATAGCCCAGGGTCTCTCAAACCTACAGAAGATTTCGAGAAGAAAGATCTTTAGCCAAGCCTTATATTCTAGAACATTTGATATGTCAAAACTTCACATTGGAACATCAGTGATCTAGCAAATTTTCTAGTGATCAGACTTTTGGAAAACTAACTTATGTGACTGAAGGTCATAAGACTTATCTATGGCAAAACCCCAAATTGCTGATTCACTATTATATAGCTTATGCTCAGGAGATCAATGCACTTATACTTAGAACAGGAAGAACTTTAGGAAAACCTACTTAGGGAATCTTATCATGAGTAGAATCAGTTTTTTGATTTTTCAATCTTTTTCTTTTATGTGGTACTGGGGACTGAACCCAGGTATATTCTACCACTAGTTACACACCCATTTCTATTTTATTTTTGCTGATTTGTAGATGAGAAGCTGAGGTCAATAGCTGGTAAGTATTAGTAGTTAAGATTCAATTTGTGATCAACTATGCTGAGATGTCCAGAGGGCAGAGTCATGTGGCACAGGGTCTCACTAAGTGACTGCAAGCTGGCCTCAAACCTGTGATCCTCCTGTCTCGGCCTCCCAAGTACTGGGATTACAAGCATGGGTTACCAAGCCTGGCTAAGATTCTTTTTTATATAGAAACTAAGTGTATTCATTTCCTAGGCATGTGCCACTGCACCCACTTGATTTTATCTCTTTTATTTTCCTTCCTTCCTTCCTTCCTTCCTTCCTTCCTTCCTTCCTTCCTTCCTTCCTCTTTCCTTCCTCTTGCTCTTGATACTGGGGGTTGAATCCAGGGACATTTTATCCCTGAGCTACACCCCAGCCCTATTTTATTTTTTATTTTGAAACAGGGTCTCACTAAGTTGCCGAGGCTGACCTCTCAGTCTCCCAAGTATCTTTTATTTCTTTATTGAATTAAGCATTTATTGAATGCCTAAAATGGTCTGGGCTGCATGCCAGATGCCATTCAAAAAAAAATAAATAAAATAAAACAATTGCCTGCTTCAATGGAGCACTTACACTCTGCCAAATAGTTTGAAAATATGATCTTTTCATCTCATTTAATTCTTACAAAAACTTAAAAGGTTACAAAGCCCATTTTAAGAAATAAGGAAACTGAAGCTCAGAGAGATAAGGTAACTTGCACAATTATACAGTAGTACACAGCAGAAGTAGGAATCAAATCCAGATCTATTTTTCTGAAAATCTTTTTCTGCTTCCTATCACATCATGTTGTGTGTGTGTGTGTGTGTGTGTGTGTGTGTGTGTGTGTGTGTGTTATACTGGAGATTGAACCCAGGGGCATTCTACCTCGGAGCCACACCCCCAGCCCCATTTTATTTTTTGAAACAGAGTCTCACTAATTTGCTAAGGCTGGCCTTGAACTTGCAATTCTCCTGTCTCAGCCTCTCAAGTACTGGAATTACAGGCATGTGCCGCCATGCCTGGCTCATGCTGCTTTTAATATAACATTGGGGTCAGCAAAATATGGCCTGTATTCAAAGGCCAGCCTGCACCCTGCTTTTGTAAATAGTGTTATCAGAATACAGCCATGCTCCTTTGTTCATGTATTGCCTGTGACTGCTTTCTCTCTACAACAGCAGTGTTGAACAATTGAAACAGACACTTTGTAGATGATCTACAAAGCCAAAAATATTTATTATCTGGGCTTTTGCAGAATAAGTTTGCTGAACCCTAATTCAAAACATAATCTTTGCTCTTGAAAATACTAATCTAAAATGGAAGAGGCAGGAAAACAAAACTTTTAAAGCCTTCCCATGACACATTAAAGCAAAACTTGAAGCAATATCTATGTCCTAACATTTTATTAGCAAGTACAATCCCAGGGAAGCAAAAGCAAGAAGAAAAGGAAGGCAGGGGAGGAATGGAAGTATATATTGAGCAGTGAGTGTGTTACCAAGATCGGCCGCCATTTCTGAAGAAGATACACTTGGCTGTCAGTCACATAGGATGTCTCCAATGAGGCTTTTTGGAACAACTAAGTCTCACAACAGTCTTCACACTTCAGGAGAAGCTGAGGCAATCAGTGTTAGGAAGCAAACCAAAAACCGCAGCAGCAAAGGCTTTATAACTGCAGTGGTGTGTCACCCCTGTGACTGCTCAAGCTGGAAAGCTAGACCATACCTGAGACCCAGGGGATGGAAAATGTCAAGAAAATCAGGTCTGGGGCATAGACTGGTCTAGTACAGTCTACCCCTGTCATGGTTTGGACATAAAATGTCCCCTGAAGACCTCATGTATTAATGTTCAGAGTTGATATAATTAAGTCATGAGGGTTGTAATCTCATCAGTGGATAAATCCACTGTAATGGATTTGCTGGATTGTAACCTAGGCAGGTGGGGTGTAGCTAGAAGAGGTGGGTTGTTGGGGGTGTGGACTTAGAGACTGTGCTTGTGTCTTTGAATCCCCTCATTTGTTCTCTCTTGCTTCCAGCCTCCATGATGCAAGAGCAGACCTCTCTCTCTCTCTCTCTCTCTCTCTCTCTCTCTTTCATTTCCCATGCCATGCCCTGAGCTCCACAGATCCAGCCTGACATTGATTGAACCCCTGAAATCTCCAGAACTGTGATCAAATAAATCTTCCTTCCTCTAAGTTGTGTGGTGGTTTGGCTATTTTGGATTACAGCACTGAGATGCTGACTGCAAAGACCCCTACTCTAGATCTACTCTCACCCTTTTTCAATAATGAGATTGCATTTAAGAACAAAATGTAATTATTGTCTCCCTGAGAGGACAGGTAAAAGTCTCATCCTCAAAAATAATGGCCAGCTGCAATCTTCTAAAAAGACTTCAGTAGGATTATCAATCTAAACTACAATCACGATGCTATGTTTGTTCTTGGAGGTACAGTTGATAGTTATCATCTCCATACTCTACCTCATTCTAGACTCCCCTCACCTTGGCCAGCATTATGCTGATGTAGTAGCATTAGACTGCCAATACCGAGCATTCTAAGCCCTAAATTGTCTTCCCACGGTTGACACAATTGCCCATTCATACTTATCACTGATCACAGAATCACCAATAGACAGCCCAGTGACTTCCTTTACTACCAGACACAGTTACTCCAATTCCCAACTTTGTAGCCACAACCTGGAGTCCTGACTGTGATCAGGGTCAATATCCCAGGCTTTGTTGGTCCACTGTTATGATTAATACAAAATGGCCAGCTGGTAAGCACAGCCTCTAGTTCAGTGGATCTTACTTTGTCACCTGGAGGAAGTATCCCACCATCTGTGATCTACAAACTCTAAGTCAACAGAGCATAAGGATGCAGAAAGAGGAAGCAAACATTTCATGAAAAACAAAGATTTCATTTCACTGGGAATGATGGCAAGTAGGATCGATCCTATACAGACCTTATGTTAATTTGTACCATCCAAGAAATACCTTCTACCCCCTCCAAGATGAAACGATATGTACAAGCTATTTATTAAAGAAAATACCTGTGGTGGGTAAAGAAGGAGGAAAATAGAAATAGGTGGGAAAAGAGTACAATGCAAATCTGATAGCTGTGAAAGGAAATATAGAAGGTGTAATGCTATACTTGTTATGTAAATTAAATTGCTTTCAATTTCTTCCACTGCTGGTGATCAAAGGAAAGCATTCAACAAACTAGTAGTGACATATCACATATCAGGATCTTATTGATGCAATAACAGCTGAAAATGAAGCCACCAGCACCCCCTACCACTAACACACACACACACACACACACACACACACACACA
>PVJS01015783.1:0-38392 GCA_004027185.1 Glis glis | reverse complement strand
GGAGAGGAGAGGAGAGGAGAGGAGAGGAAGGGAGGGATAAAGGAAAAGAAAGAGAAAGGAAGACTGGACACCAAAGTGAGCTTTCCTGGTTCACAATAACTACCTGGCACATAGTACAAACTGACGCTGGATGGGGGGAGGTAGTGTGTTCTCACTCAACAGAGAGGACTGTGGAGGGTTCTGGAACCCTCCCCGACTCTCCCATGTGTGTCACTTTGGTGAATGCCAATCTGTATTCTCTCTGTGTAATAAACTGTAACCATAAACATGATAAGTTTTAAATGGAGTCTTTGAGACCTTGTAGAAAATTATCAAATCTGAGGGTGGTTTTGGGAATTCCTTATACTTGCAGTTGGAGTCAGGCATGACTGTACACACCTGTAATACTAGTACTTGGGAGGCCGAGACAGGAGGATAGTAGGTTTGAGGCCAGTATCAGCAACTTAGAGAGACCCCAGCAACTTAGCAAGACCCTATTTCAAAATAAAAAATAAAATAGGGCTGGGGATATATCTTGGAGGTAGAATGCCCCTGGGTTCGATCCCCAGTACCACAAAAAATAAATAAATAAATAAATAAATATAAAAAATGAAATAGGGCTTGTGTGTAGCTTGGAGGTAGTATGCCTCTGAATTGAATCTCCAATACTGAAAAAAGAAAATATACTATTTGCTGTGAGAAAAAGAAGCTAATTCTTTAAGGAAATAATTAAAACTGAAAGCACAAAGAACAGTAAGCACTTTGCGATAGGAGACTGAAGCAGGTCCTGGGTGAAGTCCCTGCCGCCACGTCACTCCACAGGATGCGTCTCAGCCACTAGGGGTCAGTCCAACCCCTCAGTGTGTGGCTGAGGAATAGATATGCTACCCGATTCTATCCCATGAGGCAGGAGGGAAAGTATTTGGGGGCAGGTAAGGTGTGTAGACCAAGGACCAGAACAACATTTGAGGAATTCAGACCTGGTTAAAACAAAAAGGATAAAAGCCCACTATACTGTGGGCTATAAATGTGGTCCAGAATATCAGATAATCTAAAGAGTGTATGAGAAAGACCTGGTGGCAATATGTAAAATGGAATGGAATCCAGAAACACAAGAGGCAGGGAGAACAGACAGAAATCATGGTAGTAATCCAGGCAGGGGTCAACAAAGGCCCGCCTGTGACGAGTGACATATGGAACCTTGATAACGAGGAAACAGATCCTCAGAGCTTCCAGGGAAATACCTGGATGTTAGTGTCCAAAGCTAAGTCTAAAGTTTGAGTATAGCTGGGCGTGGTGGCGCACGCTTGTAATCCCAGTACTTGGGAGGCTGAGACAGGAGGATCTGGGTTCGCGGCCAGCCTCAGCTACTTAGTGAGGCCCTCATCAACTTAGTGAGACCCTGTTTCAAAATAAAGAATAAAAATATAGGGCTGGGGGTGTAGCTTCGGAGGTAGAATGCCCCTGGGTTAAATCTCCAGTACCGCAAAAATAAATAAATAAATTAAATAAATTTAAAAAAATAAAGTTCGAGTATGTACTAGTTAGCACTAGCTTAAATTTAATAAATAAGGACATGTGTTTTGTGTATTAGTTATTTAACAAAACAGTCCGTAGAGAAGTATGATTAGGATTGATCCAAGAACTTAAGGAAGTTATGGAGACTCTGGGAGCTGGCTGGCTGTCCAACCCACCAGTCTTGCAGTGTGGCTTTTCATCCTCATGTCTTCTCCTCAGTGTCACAGGAGGGCTGCTGAAGACCCACACATCCATTCTTAACTGGGAGCATAAAGATAGCACCAGTGTGCCTGTGAATGGTTGTTTAGTTATCCAACCTTCTATGTCTGCCACACACCGGATGGCTAAATAAAGAAATGGAAGGCTGGGGTGTAGCTCAGGGGTAAGAGCACTTGCCTAGCATGTGCGAGGCCCTGGTTTCCATCCCCAGCACAAAAAAAAAAAAGAAAAGATGAGAAGTTTTTATTTTTATCCGAGGATATGAACCTTTAGTTTGGGATATTTGAATATTAATGAGAGTATTAAGTAGGCATGTTACATTTATTTCTTCCCTGAATTTCCTCCAAGATCCTGTATCAGAGAGAAATCTCCCTAAGAAGTTTGAATTATCTCCCTTCTTTAATTCTTGCCATATTTTCTTTTGCTTCTCTACTGATCTTTAAGAATATGGCAATAAAGCCGGGCATGGTGGCATATACCTGTAGTCTCAGTATTTGGGAGGCTGAGACAGAAGGATCACAGTTTTGAGGCCAGTCTTAGCAACTCAGAGAGGCACGATTACAAAAAAATAAAAATAAGGTGGGGAGTGTAGCTCAGAGGTAGAACATCCTGAGTTCAATCCCTAGTACCAAAAAAAACTGGCAATAAATCATATGGAATTTCATTTTTGAAAAAAGTCAAAAGAACAAAATTGTAACTGCTATGGTTTAGATAAATGTCCCCAAAGGCCTATGTGTTGAAGGCTTGGTTCCCAGCTGTTGGCCCCCTTGGGAGGTGGTGGACCCTTTAAGATGTAAGGCCCAGGGTGAGGAAGTTCGGTCATTCGGGGTGTGCCCTTGAAGAGGGTATCAGGACCCGGCTCCTTCCTATCTTTCTCAGTTTGCCACCATAAAGTGAGCGCCTTCCTTGGTCAACTGTTCCCATGAAGACATTCTGCCTCACCACAGTCCCCAAAGCAATGGGTCAACTGACCATGGACCTAAACTTCCAACATTGAGCCAAAAGAACCTTTCCTCCTTTTTTTTTTTTTTTTTTTTTTTTTTTTTTGCGGAACTGGGGTTCTACCTCTGCGCTACGCCCCCGGCCCTATTTTTTATGCTTTATTTTGAAACCGGGTCTCACGAAGTTGCGGAGGGCCTCACTAAGGAGAGAGAGACAGACAGACAGACAGAGACAGAGAGCTGAGACTGGCCGTGAACCCGGATCCTCCGGTCTCCGCCTCCCAAAGTACTGGGATTACAAGCGTGCGCCACCACGCCCGGCTACCTTTCCTCCTTATAAACTGACTATCTCAGGTATGTTGTCACAGTGATGGAAAGCTGACTGACACAGTGACAATTCCCCGAATGATCGTACAGTTCCAGGAAGGCTGAGTGGTTCTTCACTCACTGAGTAATCATGCGCTTCCCCCTCCCATTAAGGGTTTCAGTGTTAGGTGACTAACTCGTTCCTTCTCACAGCAGCTTCTGATAAACCAAAATCTGGTTTGTTGCAAAAAGCCACGAGTCTTAAAAAATAGCAGGCCCAGCTGGCTACAGGCTGTGTTTTCCCCATTTATGACACAGCGACTCTGGGGAAGACAGGAGGGGAGGAGAAGGGTTGTGCTTTTTTGTTTTTCTGTGATAATGGGGAGTGAACTCAGGGGCATTCTATCTCCAAGCTACACCCCCAGCCCTTTTCATTTATTTATTTTGAAACAGGGTCTTGCTAGGTTCCTGAGAGTCTCACTAAATTGCTGAGGCTGGCCTCCCACCTGTGATCCTATCTCAGCCTCCCAAGTACCAGGATTACACCCAGCTTGAGGAGGGTTTTAAGAGGCATGCATTCCCAGCACGAACAGCACGTTCTACTGTGCTGTGGTTGCAGCCTCCCCACAAGTTTCCACATGTTGCTATTTTCACACAACTAGCTGTTGTTGGGTCCCAGGGCTCAGTGTAAGTCACGCTTTGTCCAACAAGGAACTCTGGGAGCTTCCTATCTACTTCCCCAACATACACGTGCAGCTCCCCACTCTTTTGTTTTCTCAGACCAAGGAGTATCCATCAGTCAGCAAAAATCAAGCTAACTCCCCCAAAGCAAAGTCCAATCCCTAAAAAGTCACCAGGTTTCTTTTGTTTTCTTTTCTTTTTTGGTTTTTGGGTTGTTTCTGTTTTGTTTTTAAGGGAAGAAGTGCTACCATTTAGATCTTACCATATTGGGGGGGATTGACATTCATTATGTACTTTGTTAGCATAAATTCATAAAATCAAAATGGAAAATCAAAGCCGGGCGTGGTGGTGCACGCTTGTAATCCCAGTACTTGGGAGGCTGAGACCGGAGGATCCGGGTTCACAGCCAGCCTCAGCTACTTAGTGAGGCCCTCCGCAACTTCGTGAGACCCGGTTTCAAAATAAAGGATAAAAAATGGGGCCAGGGGTGTAGCTCGGAGGTAGAACGCCCCTGGGTTCAATCCCCGGTACCACAAAAAAAAAAAAATGGAAAATCAAGCTAGAGGTGATCTTAATTTGTACGTGGCAGCCTAAACTAGCATGTGTTCATGAATGAAATGAAATGAAATCCCTGGACCAACCCTTGATGACTCACTCTTGATACACATTCCCTATGGAGATTTACACAGAAGCTGTGGATACTTCCCCAGGAGAAGGACACATGATTGCAAAATTCTGCATGTAATTGTAAGATGGCAGGCTCCTTGGCCCCAGGGACACAAGAACCCCAGATGAGGAAGCTTGAATGTGAGCAGAGGTCTCAAAACCCCTTTAGTAATAAACCCTTCCGAAAACAAAAACATAGGTCCCAAATTCATGGTTATTTATCTATAAATTATATACATGTAGTACTTTACTAAGGCATGCATAATAAAACACTCAAAAGTTAAAATCGCAGAAGAATGAGATAAAAACAACTATTAGAAGGTCAAATGTTTTCTTTTGCCCAGAATGGTTTTAACACATCCTCTACACATATGCACCCTACTCTGAATATTTTTCCCCAGGGCCTACAGTCCAGTCGCACCTTGCTACCAGATTTCTCAGAGGATCAGCTTCAGGAAGCAAAACGCTGAAAAGTACTACAAGGAAAGAACATGCTAAACCTCTCCCCCCAGAATAACTCCCAACATTTTGTGATTAGGAAGCAATACCTGAACTGGGTGTGGTGGTACATGCTTGGGATTACTGCTTGTAATCCCAATAGCTGGGAGGCTGAGATGGGCAGATTGCAGGTTTAAGGCCAGACTCAGCAATTTAGGGAGAACCTCAGCAACTTAGGGAGATCCTGTTTCAAAATAAAAAAATTAAATAAAAAGGGTTGGGGGTGTAGCTCAAAGGTATTGACTGTGTTCAATCCCCAGTACCAAAAAAATAAATAAAAATAAAAAAGAAGAAAAACAAACAAAACTGTATCTATTCTCACCTCTTATATAAAGTAAATAATCCTTGTAAAAGATTTCTCAGCAAGAGTTTGCTGGAAAGTCTTTGACTATCCGTACACAAAAGGCCCAGGTTTCCTCTAAAGAATCATTGTGCCTATATAAGCTTTCAGGCCACAGCCTTGTTGTACTTGACTGGTCAAGCTCTGCAGCTTGAGGCCTGAGTTGGGGAGTGTTGGAAGACAGAGCATTCTAAAAACAGAAGACCCCTGCCTTCAGATTCCTCTCGTAAGTCATTTAGTTTATCTGGGCCTTAGATTCCTTAACTCGTAAGTTAGAATCAAAAGAATATGTATAGCCGGGCATGGTGGCACACACTTGTCATCCCAGTACTTGGGAGGCTAAGACAGGAGGATCGCAGGTTCAAGGACCGCCTCAGCTACTTAATGAGGCCCTCTGCAATTTAGTGAGACCCTGTTTCAAAATAAAGAATAAAAAATAGGGCTGGGGGTATAACTCAGAGGTAGAAAGCCCCTGGGTTCAATCCCCAGTACTGAAAAAAAGAAAAAAGAATATGTATCTATTGCATGGCTAATATTCGAAGATGGCATTAATGGAGGTAAACGTGTTCTGAAATGAGGATAAGAAGAGTATGTGCCTATTGCATGGTAAAATTCAAGATGACATTAATGGAGATAAAAGTGTCTGATTATAAGTGTTTTATTATGCACTAAATTATAAAATACTACAGAAATGAGAGGGAATAAAAGTTTTTGTACTATCCTAAAAACAAAGCTAAGTCCTTGAAAAAGTATTATGACCAAAAGTACATATGCTCTTATAGAGCAAACTAAAATATTAAAGTCCACTCCAGACCCTGTCAGACATGTAGATAGAATGCTCACAGCTCCAAGCCCCCATCCCATCCCACAGCTACTTCCGGCTAGCCCTGACTTAGCATGTTACCTGCCCCGCCGGGACACTGCAGAGTCAACTGAGGTATACTTTGCATAGAGTCACACGTGCATCCCAGAAGTGAAGGTGGGCAGGAAGGAGCTACGACGGCCCTATTGGAGGCTGGGAGGCAGGGGCCTCATGAGGTCTAGGGCAGCGTCCCCCTGATTCTGTGAGAACTCTCTCAGTTCTTTCTGTCCCCTAGGCATGCCAGAAAATGCCCCGAGCCACTGTGCCAGTAGCGATGAAAGCTTTGGGGACCCTGCCCTCCAGTCTGAAGTCCCCATGTCCAGGAAACACAGGCCAGAGATACCCTTCATAGATTAAGTCATTGAAGATGACTTACACAAACATTTTTAAAGCTTCAAAATTTATTGCTATACATTTTCTCATAGCATTTACTATGGAAATAGTAATAGTGCAAATATTTATTTGGACTTTGTAGCATTTGAGAGATCACAAAGCTTTTGATATCTATATTACTCAACTTATATTAAAATTTAAACAAGTAACCATATATTCAAAGAGATTACATAATGCTCTCTAGATCTCCTTTCTGGAGCAGAATAAAGAAAAAGAAAAATACCCTGGAAGGCACCAGGCACTCCCCTTTCTTGATAATGTAAATATCTTCCAACAGTTTTCCAACTGCATGATTGTTCAATCACAAATTCATTGACAAGCTATTATGTGCCAGGCACTGTACAAGGCCCTGGGGACATCAGGATGAGAAGACAACATCTCTGCCCTCACGGTGCTCACAGCATAGCAGTAGAAACAGACATGCAAAATAATTTTACAATACAATACAGTAAAGTGCTTTCACAGAGGTATTTACAAAGTGCAGTGGGAACTTGGAAGAGGGAAAAAGAAGAAATTAGAGACAACATCACAGAGGAGGTAGCCATCGAGCTGAGACTTGACCAGTGATCAGGAATTTGCCATGTAGACAGTCAAGCAAAAGTTGTTCAGGCAAAGGGAACAACAGGTACAAAGACATCAAAGCCCCAGGGGAACTTCAAAAGAACAAGTGACATGGTTTTTCGTGAGCCCAAGGTGCAATGGGATTAGAAGTAAGATGAGGCTGGACAGACAGGCAGTGATCAGATCACAAAGAGCCTTTTGACCATCCTTCTTTTTATTTTATTTTTTTGTGGTACTGGGGATTGAGCCCAGGGGCATTCTACCTCTGGGCTACACCCCCAGCCCTATTTTTTATTCTTTATTTTGAAACAGGGTCTCACTAAGTTGTGGAGGGTCTCACTAAGTAGCTGAGGCTGGCCGTGAACCCGGATCCTCAGGTCTTAGCCTCCCAAGTACTGGGATTGCAAGCATGTGCCACCACACCCGGCTTGACCATCCTTCTACTTATTCAGCAAACATTTATTGAGTGCGTATGATGTGCCGGCCACGAGGCTACGCACTGGGGCTGTAAGTAGGGAACAAGAAGACAGACATCCTTGCTCTCATGGAGCTTACATTCTGGTAGAGAGAGACAAAAAGTCAACGCACAGATAAAATACAGATTTAGAGAATTTCTCCAAAAAAGTAAACAGGGTATTGAAAATAAAGTGGTACAAGGGTAGGGGTATTTAGGGTTATTGACAAATGCCTCTTAGAAATGATGTAAAAGGGACACCTGTAGGGATAATAATAATAATAGCGTTCTCCAAAGGGTACACCCATTACGCACTATGCTGAACACTTTATAGACAGTATCTCATTGGCTCCTCATGATGCTATGAGGTAGGTATGATTCCTATTTCACTGTGGGGACAAGTCACACAAATGGCAAAACCAGGATTCGGACATAGGTTCCCCCAACTGCAAAGTGCTTGCTCTTGAAAATGACTCTAGACTGCATACAAAATGAGGAATCTTGAGCAGAAAAGGGACATGATCGCATCTGCCTATTCTGAGGGTCACTCTGATGACTGTAGAGAGGAGACAAAAGAGGAATAGAAAGGGGACAGAAAGGGACAGGGGACAGGTGGAATACAGGAAGCTACTGAAAGCCCAGGGGAGAGGGAAGGAGGTCCCCAGGAAGGCCGTGGTTATGGGATGGAGAAGGACATACACATGTGAGAGGTGTGGTTTCTCCAGTAGTTCTAACAGGACTGACAGATGTCACAACAGGGAAAGAGCAACATCTGGGGTCACTCCTGGGCTCCTGTCTTGGACCACCAAGATGGTTTGCTTTGACCCCAGTTGGGGAATACAAGATGGTGGTAGGTGTGTGGGGATGAGATGATGGATTTAATTTTGGACATGCCCTGTGGTGTACTGGGAACATCCTTAAGGGATGCCCTCTAGTTGTACACCATGCAATGGCTTTCAAACCTCATTCTCTACCTGAGCAAAGTACATAAGGGAAAAAAATAGCAAAGTTTTGTACTGTGTACATTATGTTTTTGCCTTCACAAATATGTCTAGAAAAGCACATATAATCTTGGTTGAACTATGTTGTAAAAGAAATATATAATCACCAAGCTGAAAAGACCCCAAGCCTAATTCCACATGCAGAGTCATGGGGTTGGGAGAGGAGGAGAAAAACCTTTGGATATCCATTCTAACTAGTCGGATACTGGCTCTTAAGAAGAAATCAATATTAACTCCCCAACCCCTCCCCACTTGGGACCCTGTGATGGACTCAGAGCAAGGACCCTCTGCTAACAGTCCTGTCAGACTGCCAGCCTCTCTGCTCATTCACTAGCAGGGCTGTTCCAAGGAAATTGCTGGCCAGGGATCAAAGTTGAACATAAATCAGGAGTTCCAAGAAGGATTTACGTAGCTTGGTCATAAAGGTCCAGAAACCCAGCAGCCCAAATTTAGCCAGTTATACTGCTTGGACTACCTCCCTCCTCTTTCCCTTTCTCAGGAATGAAAGGGAGCTGGAGGTACTGGTAATGAGATGTACAAGTGTCACTGATGCAGAACTGGTCACATCCTTGGCCACATAATTTCAGGTCCCATTTTACTTATTTATTATTACTTTATTATTTCTATTATTTGCAGTGCTAGGGATCCCTCAAACCCTGGGCCTCTTACATGGTAGGCAAGTACTCTATTGGTTCTACTTTTTTTTTATTGCGATACCAGGGATTGAACCCAGGGGCATTCTACCTCCAAGCTACGCCCCCAGCCCTATTTTTTTTTATTCTTTATTTTGAAACAGGGTCTCACTAAGTTGTGGAGGGCCTCACTAAGTAGCTGAATCGTCTGGTCTCAGCCTCCCAAGTACTGGGATTACAAGTGTGCACCACCACGCCTGACTTAGTTCTACTTTTTCAAATTTTTTTTTTGCTTAGTTCTACTTTTAAATGAACCCAAGAGCTAAGAAGCAGTGCATAAGCTGTTCCTACAGAATGACTATTTTTGTTCTATTTCTCAAAATTTGCTTTAATTTTCTTATAACCACTCCCTCCCTTCCTTGGCATCAGATTAAGTATGTTTTGATTTTTTTAAACTCATTGAATAATGCCAGTTTTAGTCATTAGAAATCAAGACATTTAAGTGGCAATAAAAATTAGGCTTATCAGCATCAATGTAATAAAAGAATGTTAGTACTTTGGAGACTTGATGAGTGATTAGTAAAGTATCACATCCTGGTTCATTAAGCAGCTCTGACTGGAAGCTGCCTCTCGCTATGGCGAAGGGTCTGACCAGTACCTGTAAACTTAGTAAGCTAGTGGACGTTAGAAAGTGCAAAACATTCTAGCCAAAGCAACAGACATGGAAAGCAACATCTAAAGAGGACTTGTACACCTAACTGAAGTCAAAGAGAAGAAAAAGCCTTGTTGTAATAAAAACTATCAAAAGTCATAGGCAAGAAAAATATGCCACTTGATAGATGACAACGCAGAGCTTCTGGTGACAGCACAGGTCTCACCACGTCAGCACACACCGCGCATGGATGAACTCCACCACCTCCCTTTCAAACCTAAGGCCCAGAGTCAAAGGTGAACGTGTATGAGGAATGCTAATGAGGAGCTATTGTGTGTGCTCTTCAACAGAAAGAATTCCAATCAGTCTGTGAATATAATCATTTATTTGTCTTTACAGTGATGATGGAAGAATGTACAGGCGTCCTCTTTCAATAAAGTATAAAAATCTGTTTATATACAGTGAAGTCACAATAATCTTTCATTGGGAAATTTATTTGGTAGTCCTGATCTGTTTATATTAAAACTGTGGGGAAACAAATATTTCATGTAAGTGCTACATTTCCAGTAGATTGCACCTGGCATCAAAAGCTCAGCTTCATCTTTAGGGTCCTGCTCGATATTACAAAAGACTAATTTTAAGTCCGAGGACTCAAAATAAACATCATTTTTTGAATAATAGATATATACATCAAAAATACATCTAAAAAGGCATTGGTTAGTGCTATTAAAAAGCTCTATGTGCTCGGGTACATTTTTCTTACAGGCAAAACCCAGTGGAAACGTTTTTATTCAATTTCTAGGAATTTGCTCTTGGGGAAAGTCAGTCGAATGCTACCTGTAAGGAAAAACAAACAAACAAACTTAAGTAATTCAATTTCTCAGGTGGGAGACTGACAAAAATTCAAAAAAGTAATCAGAGGCTAAATTTCACTTTGAACCATGTATTTAAAATCTTGATTAAGCATTTAGGTACAACACTTACATATCCCCTCACTGTTTTAATTTTTTATGATAACCTTTTTAAAATACTTTATTGGTGCATTATAGTCTCACATCATAATGTAGTTCATAGTGATAGTGACATTATGACAACCCTTAATACCCACTTCATTTTCAAAGAAATCATATGTATCCCTTTGTATGCTTATGCAAATGTTTTCTATCTACAATTAACTAAATCAACATGAAAAGAGAACTCAAAAGGCATGCAAATAAAAAATCATAATAGATAAGAGCCAAAGCCGAATGTATTTTGAGAATATTTCTTATAATGATTTATTTTCTTCACAATGATTTTACTCTAGAGCATTTATAGACGATACGCACTGAATCTGTTTACTGTTTATCCTGAGTGAAATGGTACTGTGCAACTGCAAATTGAACTACTTATGTCTTTGATATCATCTTATTCACAGCTAAATATCTTAACGCCTTTGTTTTTATAGTTATCTTCTTGCAATCATTCCTAAAATGTTTGAAAACCTAGGCACATCTCTATGATTGTAAAATTTAGATAAGAGTAAATCTTAACCTGCTATTTAACTAACTAACCACATAAACAAACAAACAAATGACGTCTACCTTGCTAACAAGGAACATTAGTAAGAGCTGGGGCATGACGACGCTGACGGACCTAACAGTAGGTTAGAAGACTCACGGTCCATCCCTTCTGAACTATGTGGGGCTGGCCAGGTCCCACCCTTTGCCAAACTAATTCCTACCTATTGCACATGCTATTATGAACATCTAACTAAATCATGTCACCAAGTTCCAGTTTCTTAAGCATTCTAGGTGTTTATGGGGCTAAATGAGTAAATTAGGTAAATGTAATTTTGATAACGAAGAAGTACTTCTCAATCTTCCACAATCTACAAGTCTAGTGGCCTGGTCTAGTAATGCCATTCCCAAGTTTAGAGTATGATGTATATAACATGAATCTCTCCCTACCTTCCATACCAAAACAATGGTCCCTTTTCAGAACCTATTAAAACCACTACTGTCCACATTTGTGGGAGGCAGCGAGAGGTGCCAGCTTCCCTATGTGTAAAGTGCCTGAAACACATGCTCGCTAGGCAAGGTATCTGAGTGCTGCCTTGATATCAACCTGTAATCTGCAAAGAAAGCACAGGTCTAATGCAGCCTCAACTGGCCTCAGGAGAAAAGTCTGAGGAAACAACACCAGCTGAAAAGCTCTGGCAGCAGCAGAGGGCCTTCCCGGAGTCCACTCCGACGCAATGAACAGAACCCGAAGCAGAAGCTGGCACAGGCTCAGCGACGAGGCTTCCCTCACCGTGCGCCAGAGCCAGCACGCTGCGCCCTGGACAAAAGAAACGCGCTTCTGACTCCTGAAAAACTTCACACACATGCAATACACTCATCAAAGCCCACACAGCGCAGCCTTGCCAGCTGGAAAAACAAAATACAGGATTTGTCCACAGTGTCTTCCTGTCCTCAGTAAGGAAATAAACAAGACCTAAAATAGAGCAAACTGGATTCAAACAGTTCTGCATGGTCAGAAAACTGTGACGGTTGATGCCGCTGGCACTGAACAAGTAAATGTAAGGCATTCTATTTATTACTTGGCTTCGGCATCGTTGGGGCATGAGCGGTTCCTGAACTGAGGAAAGGTCCTCAGGAGAAGGGAGGTGGTGCCACCAATCAAACTTAGCCTCCCTGCACTGCCTCTCCCCCAGCCAGGGCTCAAGCGGGAAGCCTGATTCATTCTTGCCACCCTCTCAAGCTCGCTTCTGATCAGTCACCGGGTCAAGCTGATTCTGTCTCCAAATGCATCTCAGATCTGCCCTTTCCTCTCTCCTCACCTGCTCCCAACACCCTCCAGGGGCCACCATGGTCTCTTGCTAGACTTCCACAACATCCTAACTGGCCTCCCTACTTCCAAGCTTTCTCTACTCCAATCCATGTTTTCCTGCAGCAACTGTAGGGATCATGTAAATAAGCAAATCTGACCATGCTACTGTCCCTTCCCACTCGCTTTGGAGATTGAGCTCAAAGTGCTTAACTATGGCCCTATGATTAGGTGGATTGCCGCACATTCTCCTTCCTCCCCAGACCCACCACATTCACACCACACTCGTCTTTTCTTTGTTCCTTAAAGAAACCAAGCTTCCCTTTGCTGTCCTTTTAACAGGGTCACTTTGTACCTGAACTTCCTGACTCATATCTTTTGCACCTTTCACGCCCAACACAAACGTCACGTCCTCAGCAAAGCTTTGGTGACCCTTCACATCCTGGTAGCTACTCTGTCTCTCCTCAGTTTTGGCTTCAAAGGGAACAAACAATTCACTTACGGAGTGGCAGAGAGTGAGAAGGCCTGCCAAGATGCAGGATAGAACTGGGGAACAAGATGCCATGGGAAGCCATGGAGATTTGAGTGTAAGCATCTAAACAGAACATACGCCCAACGAAACAGAGCCCATAGGAACCTCAGATGCGAGTTTAGGTGAAATCAAAATTTGTATTCTTAAGGTAAATGACGTATTCTGCTTGCTAATGTCCTTCTCTCTGCATTGAGTCTGTGGTAGGGAGAACCTAGAAGTGGGAAGGATTTTGCCTACACCGCCTCCATAATTCTAAAGAGGGAACAACATGCCCCAAAAGGCTCATGGGGAGGAGGCGACAGCCACCTCCTTCCCCTATAGCCACCCTCCCCTGCCTGGCAGAGTCCTTTTCTTTTTCCTCTGTTTTTCTCTAATGACACCTTGTAGATTTTCCACCTGGTTTTAATAAAGGAGGCTAAAGGATTCTTGGTAGGTGGCTGAAGGAGTGTGAATGTTCTTACAGAATGAGACTGGATGTAATAACTTCAATGGCCCTTAAATACAGAGGGAGGGGCCAGACAACAGCGCATGCATAACCTACACAGAGGAGTAGCTTATTTTATTCACTGCTGAGGAAGCTGCAAAGGGAAAATAACAAGAAAATGAACATCCCGAGTCCCCAGTGTCTCTGTGTCCTGTGCCATTACCTGATCATCTTCTTAGGCTTCATCTCCACTGTCCATTTCAATATCCATCTCTTCTGTATCAGCAGCCCGCGACAGAATATCTGCCATCAGTGCTTCTTCCAATTTCTTGCGCACTTGTTGTACTCGCTCTTCCTGTTTCCTTTTCAAAAATAAAAGTACACTCAACATTTGGCAAGTAATGAAAATTACTGCTACAAAAGTCCTTCCTTGCTTCAAAATCATCAGATTCCTGAGAAAAATACACTTCCCTCTCCTTAGATTTTGCAAAAGTTGCTTCTACTCTCACAAACCAAATATACCGCTAGCCTTGCCAAAAGGAGGAACACTCACAGGCTCACAGAGAATTCTGGAAGGAGTAGCTTTACTTCAGTGGCTTCTTCCTTAGCTTCAAGAATTTCAAGTATGTGAAGATTTGGGTTTATTCCTATAAAGGATCATTAGAGATACCTTGGGAGCAGGTACAGAAGAGGGAGGCAACATGGGAAATGAAGGAAAAGTGACTTCCTCAATGAAGCCCTGAGGAAGACATGGAGCAGAGACCCTTGGCTGGGACTTGGTCTGGCGCTCTCCAGCTAGGTTAAGAGAGTGCACCCTTGTGGAGGATCCTCAGAAGAATGGGAATGAACCTACCATATGACCCAGCAATACCACTTCTAGGCATCTACCCAAAAGAACTGAAACCAAACTACCAGACTAATGCACGTGTATCTACGTTTATAGCTGCACAATTCACAACTGCCAAACTTTGGAACCAGACAAGGTGTCCATCAACAGATGAATGGATTACAAGACTATGGGATATGTACACAATGGAATTTTACTCAGCCATAAAGAAGAACAAAATTACATCATTTGCAGGGAAATAGAGGGAACTGGAGAACATTATGCTAAGTGAGATTAGTCAGTCACAAAGAGTGAAAAGGCAGATGTTCTCCCTAATATGTGGAAGCTAGGGAGAATGGGACTTAGAAGGGACTCCAGACAAAGAAGAAGAAAACTTTAGTTGAGCAAAGAAGGCGACCTAACTGAGGGAGATGGGAGGGGGGGAAGAGGGAAATACACTAATGCACATGATGTATATACACAAACTTATCAGAGTCAATCACTATGCTGAGCACAGAAAGGAGTGAAGGGGAAGGGGATAAGGTAGGATCTGAGGGAGGGCTAAATGAGCAATGTGTGCATGCATGCTTCTGATATCCTGACATTTATCAAAATGTATAACTACAATGCACCAATAAATGAACATATTTAAAAGAGAGAGAGAGAGAGAGAGAGAGAGAGAGAGAGAGTGTGTGTGTGCACCCTACAGGCTCCCAAATCTGCAGCTACAAACAGGTCTCCATGGAAGAGCCAGGACCAGGAGTCTACACACTGAGGTCAGAGACCGAAAAGCATCTCTTCCCCCGAGAGGAGCTGAGTACAGCAAGAACATGCCCTGGGTGGTTGCAAGGGGACCTCAAAAGTGAGAGTTTATGCTGGGCATGATGGGGCACGCTTGTGATCCCAGGACTTGTGACTCTGAGACAGGAGGGTCGTGGGTTTGTGGCCAGCCTCAGCAACGTAGTGAGGCCCTTCGAAACTTAGCAAGACCCTGTTTCAAAATAAAAGAACAAAATAGGGCTGGGGGTAGAGCTCAGGGATAGAATGCCCCTGGGTTTCATCCCCAGTACGAGACATACACACACACACACACACACACACACACACACACACACACACACAGGGAGAGTTTATAATTCCAAATCATAAATAAGATAGAGAACAAAGTCTGGGGATGGGGGGGGCTGTTAGTATACACTTCATCTTTAAAAGCAGAGAAAAAAAATGAGAGCGGTACCCTGAGAGAGCAAGAGAGAAGTTTACATCCAGAACTAAGTAGTGAGTATTGTGTTGAAGAAACACAATAGAAGAGGAAGAGCTGGTAGGAAAAGGTCCTGGTGAAAACAAGCATAGAAGAGAGGTGAGGGAGGAGGGAGGAGGTTAACCTCCAACAGAGGTCAGGTGAGCCCTCCCCTGACAGCAAAGGAAAGGTGGTCAGGATGGATGCAGAGTGGGGATGGAGCAACACAGGGACAAGGAAGGGACATTACAGGGGAATGCTCCAGAGGGCTCAGCCAGCTGCAGCTCCAGCTGGTCTCTTCCAGACCACATTCCTCTGGGTGCAAGGAGACTACGTGCAAGGGGGTAGGAAACCAGGCAGCACACGCTGTGGCTACAAAAGCTTTAGATATCTTTATTAAAGTCCAAAACAGTACAGAGTTAACAGGATAATCTTTCACTTTCTTTTGGGGGGGATATTGGGGATTGAACCCAGGGGCATTCTACATCTGAGTACACCCCCAGCCCTATTTTTTTATTCTTTATTTTGAAACAGGGTCTCACTAAGTCGCAGAGGCTTCACTAAGTAGCCGAGTCTGGCCATGAACCTGTGATCCTCCTGTCTCAGCCTCCCAAGTACCGGGAGCATGCGCCACCATGCCTGGCTAATCTTTCACTTTTTAAATGATTTTTCAGAAAAGGAATGGGCAGTGCTACGAGGTCAACCTGAGCTCTATAGCCTCTGTCACATTAAAAGAAACGCGTTCAAAGGATTTCCATGTAATGGAGCAGGGTCACGAAGAACACATGTTTCTTATACAGTTAGTCTCCCTTCTGGGCCAGTGACTCAAAGTTTATGCCAAATGCACATCAGTCTCACTGGCAGCCTCATGCTCCTAATAACAGAGCACAGGAGCATGCCCAGCTGGCCTGGAGTAATCCCATTAGGAAGAAAAGTGGAGCAAACTGTGCTTTTAAATGAAAAGATGCCTGTGTGTGGTGCTGGGGACTGAACCCAGGGGCATTCTACCAAAGCTATATCCCTAGCCCTTTTTCTTTTTGGTTTTTGTTTGTTTGATGTTGTTTAAAACAGGGTCTCACTAGGTTGCTAATAGTCTCACTAAATTGCTGAGGCTCTCAAACCTACAATCCTCCTGTCTCGGCCTCCCACATACTGGGATCACAGATGTGCACTACCACACCTGGTGAAAAACTGTATCTTAAAAACTAAAATTTGCCATTGATTTTCTTTTACCTTGAGCACTGAAATTAAAGTGTTTGCCTATGGTGGCAGACAGAATTCTAAGATGTTCTCCAAGATTCCCTCACCCCACCCCAACATATACTCTTTGCATAATTTATTCCCCTAGGAGTGGACAGAACTTGTGGATATCATGGGACATCACTCCATGAGTAGATTACTAATCAAATGGCCTTGAATTAATCAAAAGAAAATTAACATAGTAGGCCTGACCTAATAAGAAGAGCCCTAAATGGGGCTGGACCTTTCCCGAAAGATACACATAAGCATGGAAGGGGCCATGTGGCAAGGACCCTCAGGCAGTCTTTAGGAGTGGAGAGCAGCCCTCTCCCACAGTCAACAAGAGAACAGGAGTCTTAGCCCTCAAACCACAAGGAGTGAGCTCTTCAACAACTGTATGAGTTTGAAAGAGAATCCCAAGCTAGGCATGGTGGCACATGCCTGTAATCCCAGGTGCTCAGGAGGCTGAGACAGGAGGATCGCAGGTTCAAGACCAGCCATGGCAACTTGGTGAAACCCTGTCTCAGAATAAAAAATTAAAAGGGCTGGGGATGTAGCTGGGTGGTAGAATGCCCCTGGGAAAGAAAGATCCCAAGCTTTAGAAGGGAAGCAGTCCATCCACCACTGACTCCAGCGCTTTGAGCAGCACAGAATGCTGGCTGCTGAACCACAGAAGTGTGAGCTCATAGTTAGGTCTTGTGTGAAGATGCAAAATTTGTGAGATTCTGTTACTAAGTATTAGAAAATACACCAATGGATGAAAATATTATCAAACACACTGAAAAGATATATACTTAATATTGAGATCTTTAGTTGGAGGTTTAATATAAACAGAATATTGGATACATTATTAGAGAACGAGTAGCACTTGTATTTGCAGCCATTTATTTTGAACCTGTACTACTTCAACAAGGAATGTTTGCTTAGTAATTTCTGTTATGACAATCATATCAAATGAGCAGTTTGTTAGACAAATTTGCCCGAAAAGGAAATCTTCTAGATTTGGGTTTGAGATAGTTTCCTCTTCTACAAAATGATTTGGTATGGAAGCCATCAGCATTCCCATGACATCACTCAGAGAGCCTCAGTCAACACTCTAACGACTGGCGTAATCCCTGCTAACTGTATGCAGCCCAAAGAAAAGAACTTGTTTCCCTGAGTGACTGTCTTCTTTGAGGGTAGAACAACCTAAAGAGCAATTTAATCCCTCATCTTGATTTTACATGTTGTTATTTAATTTATTCAAAAACAAAGTTGAGCCAGGCGTGGTGGCACACACTTTTAATCCCAGTACTTGGGAGACTGAGACTGGAGGATCGCAGGTTCGCAGCCAGCTTCAGTTACTTAGAGAGGCCCTCCGCAACTTAGTGAGACCCTGTTTCAAAATAAGGAATAAAAAATAGGGCTGGGGTGTAGCTCAGAGGTAGAATGCCCCTGAGTTCAATCCCCAGTACCACAAAAAAAACAAAGTTGATCATAAATTCTATGCAATCAAAGCATATGACTATAAATTTGAACTGTTTTATACCATTACAAAGGAATTACTTTAAAACCCAAAAGGAGCTTTCCAATTATAAATCTAGCTAGACTCATACATTTAGAAATATTTTATGTCTTTTTAAATTTAGAAAAAAACTTTTTAGATTTAGAAAAAAAACAAAATACAAATAGAAAATACATTTTAAATTGTACAATTCAAAAGTGCCATCTTCTGATTTGTCTAGGAATAATACTCCAGTAACATTTCGATTTACATTTAGAAGACAGAAATAGTAAAGTATACATACTGGTATACTTTTAAATAAAATATACTACAGTCTCATTATCATCATTATGAAGTAATGACACTGAAGTTCATAAATCCTAGACAAGAATTTCTTTGTGGTCTTACTGTCTGAAACAGTTTTGTTTCTCCTGAGAAAGGGTTTGCTCATACTCTCTGGTATTATCAATCTAAGCTAGATGTTTTCCTTTTACTATTTGCTCCTAAAAACTTAATTTGTGGTCCAGCCTTAGAAAGAGTAAAAGATGCTAACAGATGCAGCTTATGTCCTCTCTCATTCCTGGCTCTGTTTTATTGCTTTGCTGTGTGTGTGTGTGTGTGTGTGTGTGTGTGTGTGTGTGATCTTTGGAGGCACCTTGGATCTTCACTTGAAACAAAGTTAAATATATAAATAAATCTCTAAATTGAGAGTTAGTGAGGTAAACATAATCAAGGTAACAAAATCAAACTTTGAAAACATGTAAGCTTAATGCAACAGGCCATTTGCTTTAAAGAGAGGTTTGCTTGCAGACAAACCGACGCAGGAAGCAATCATAAAAGGCATGACTGAGCAGAAGGGGCTCGTTAGAGCAAAAATTCAAGGTAACAATTTAAATAATGCTATGTATGTATATGAAATTACTACTGCCAATCGCAATGACATGTTTGGGGAAGGGGAGGAGGGGAGTGGGATCCAGGGGAAATGCTCCAAGTGCTGTGTGCATGTATACTCCTATCACTCTATACCTCAGTATGATGTTATAATTACAATGCACTGATAGAAGTATAAATAAATAAATAAATAAATAAATATTTTATTTCCAAATCTTTAAAAAAAAAAGAAATTGAGAAGCCTAAGTTGCAAAATGCACTGTGAAAATGATGTGTCGATGTGTATACAATTGACCTGGTACTTGGCCTTTGGATATGGTCATGATGATCTTCTATCTACTGTTTTCAAATGTGTATTTGTTATACAATTAATTTATCAAAAAGTATAACTTTCTGGTAGATTCACTTGAGGATCTTTTATCTGACATGCTTGGCACCAGGAGAATTTTACAATTTTCCAGATTTGAGTATTTACATATGCATAATGAGATACCTAGGGGATGGAACCCAAGCCTGAACACAAAATTCATTTATGTTTCATATATACCTTACACACATAGCCTGAAGGGAATTTTATACAATACTTTTAAGTAATTTTGTACATAAAACAAAGTTTTGTGGTATGGAAATTTTCACTGTGGTGTCATGTTAGAGCTCAGCATTTTGGATTTTTAGATTTTTTTATTAGAGTAGTTCAACCTGTACTAGAAGTGACACTGGACCTAATAAATCAAGTAAAATTAATCCACAGGCAAAAACCAAGTTTTTCAGGTTATGTCAAGCTGCCTTACCTAATGTCTTCGTCTGTGACAATGAACGCTTTGCAGAGGGGTTGGGATGTGTTAAGCCAAACAGCGGGGTTCTTTTCCACAGCAGCAACGGAGACTTGTCCTGTGATTGGTGCAGAGCTCGTGTGCAAAGCACTGGCGACAGCAGATAAAAGGGTCTCATCATTACTACCTGGACCGACTCCTGCAATTAGAGAGACACACTACTTAAAGAAAAATCCTCAGTGTCCTGAGCAAACCTTACGTGACCTAAAACAATCAACACTTTTGTGTTCACGATCATATTTAAAATCAACACAAACCAAAGAAGCAAATGATAATATATTCACTTTATGTATATTATACATCAAGGAATTAACATTAAAGAAACAGCAAGAAAAGAGCTCAGCATTTTACTTTTCCAATGTAGCAGACTTCTGAAAAGTTGGCCACATTTCCTCAAGGAAGGTCAATTATTTCAATAACCTAAGTCCTTTAAAAAGGCATATTAGTATATTATACTCAAATATTCCTATCCAAGTATCCTAGAATAGTTTTTCCCTACAGCCTTTTTTCCCCTCCTTGTGTATGTGGTGCTAGGAATTGAACCTAGGGGCATTCTACCACTGAGCTACACCTCCAGCCATATTTTATTTTTTAGTTTGTTTTGCTTGTTTGTTTTAAATTTTTTATTAGTGCATTGTAATCACACATCATAATGACGTTCAGAGACAGAGATACACATGCGCATGGCACTTGGTGAGCTTTCCTCCAGCTCCCTATGTTTTATTTTGAAACAAGGTCTTGCTAAATTACTGCACACAGCCTGAACCTGCAATCCTCCTGTCTCAGCCCCAAATACTGAGATTACAGGTGTGCAACCATGCTTGGCTAAAATGGCAACTACTTTTTTTTTCTTCTTTGGTAGTGTTGGGGATTGAACCCAGGGTCTTATGCATGCTAGGCAAGTGCGCTACCACTGAGCTACATCCCCAGCCCTCCTTATAGCTTTTAATATTAATTTCCAATAATATTCTAATGCTGATCTTCTTCAGGACTTGAAAGGAACAGTCAGTGCAAGCATGCTGTCCTTGCAGCTTTTTCAAATGCCTAACAAAATATCCAGATTCACAGAATAACTGCACACCTTGCCTACTTGTAGTAGACTGGCAACACAACAAAACTGAAATGAATTGCTTACATTCTAAAATTGTTTAGTTAAAACAGTAAGTCCCAAGGGTATAGAGAAAAGAGACAATAGTCCAACTTGTGAATTTTGAGGATTTCTGAGTAATCCATAATAAATCAAGATGTAGAAGCCAAAGTGCTAATACTTAAAAAAGACGCTTCTCTAGAACTTGGAGTTGCCATGTGACTTGACAGGCAGGCTGGCCACGGAGCTCTGCACCCCAGATCCCACTAGCTGCCATTACTGAACTGACCTGCTCGTGCCTACTGCTACCTCCTGCAATAGCTTGTGGGGGCAGGGGCAGAAGGAGTGCTGTCAGTTGTCCTTTTGGTAAGAGGATGACAGAAAGAAAAAATGTTGGGGCCAGATAGAGCTGCAAGCAGGAAGCTTGGGAAATCCTGTTGCTCATCTGCAGTCAGTGCTGAAAGCAGCACATGGGTGAAACCAAATGATGAACATAACCCAGAGCCAAAGTGTTTACACGGGAAAAAATCTAAGGTAATACACTATGCAGAAGCATCCCTACAACATATATGTTGTCATTGTACATTCTCCCTGTGTTTACTAGAACACGCAACCCAGCGAGGAACATGACCCCTCGAAGAGAGACGGGTATCAGTCAAGCCTGAATCTACAGCATCTCACAAGGTGCCTAGCACACAGTAGGTTCTTAATAAATATCTGCTCAACTAAACTTAGATTATACCTTGAAGACCTTTAGGTAGTTCCATGGTTTTTATAATTTGTTCTGTTACATCTGATGCACTAAGTCCTTGTAGCCTCTTCTCCCAGAAAAGCTGTAAAGCAAAATATCACTGTTAATAGATACATTCTTGAGACAAGAAAGTAGCGCATCGATGCTGTTGGATAATGAAATTTAAATCATGTCAATAGTTTCCTATAATTTTCTCATTTTATTCTTTTTTCCTTATAACAAGCTAAATTATATCCTAAACATGAATTATTTCCATACAACATAATTCTTTCAGATTAACATTACTCAAAAAATGTTTTATTATTTTATGCAACCTATTCATTTGTTACAGTATTATAGACTGTTATACTCTATGTACTATATATAGTTCTTTAATTTTTTAGAAGCTCATTTGGCATGAAATTTTAATGTCAAATTTATCAGGAAAAAGAAAACCAATAATATTATGTATTCACCCCTTTATCCAATATCATTAGGGAAAGAGCTACTCCACATAGGTGATTTTTCTAAGATACTGAGGTTTAGCCCTTCAGCACACTTTTTTTGTTTTTTGTTTGTTTGTTTGTTTGTTTTGGTACTGGGGATTGAACCTAGGGCCATTCTACCTCTAAGCTACACTCCCAGTACTTTCATTTTTTTATTATGAAACATGGTCTTGCTAAGTAGCTGAGAGTCTCACTAAGTCTCACTAAGTTGCTGAGGCTGGCCTCATACCTGTCTCAGTCTCTCAAGTACTGGGATTACAGGTGTGTGGTACCGTGTTCATACCCAACTCCTTCAACATACTTTATGGGGGAAAAAGACCCGTTTTTTATGAAAACTCTTTTCAAATGTCTTGGTGCCCCCTGGATGTCACATTCATGAGTGACTTTCTCCCTGCTGCACAGGGTCTGGGTAGCTACAGTCACTCAGTGGCTCCAGGCCCGTGTTCTGGGCATCACTGAATATCTCAAAAGGCCCTCTGTGCCTTAGGAGGCTCTGAAGGTGTTTAGTTGCTTATTCAAACACTAATGGTCTCAGTGATATGCTTTTTGATTTATATCCTTTTCACAATGACTCTTTCTCCTAGTTACGCTATTACTTCTCACTAATATTCAGCCTATATTTATTGAGTTCCTACTATGTACTGGGCATAAGGTAGACACTGTTCTTGTCCTCAAGCCTTATTTCTTTTCTAGTCTGCTCCATTTTTCCTATTTACTACAGACAAAGAAAAGAAATAATTATAAAGGACTGTCCATCTTGAATCCTGGATACCAGGACCTGTCACATAGTTGGCACTGAAAAAAATATTTGTGTTAATGGCTGAAAATGGGAGCAGCTGGACTCAGCTTGCGGACGTGAAGGACACACAAACCCACACTGAATTCTGAGCTCCAATACCCAGGAGCTATGTGACCTCAAACACCTTCCATAACCTCTTTGGAAGTCCCAATTTGCTCTGCTGCAAATGTGGAAGCAATGGTTATCAGGTAAAATTACTGTGTGGACTAAATGTGGCAACACATGTAAAGCACCTGTCATTTGGTAGACAAAGGTTTAATGTATTTACTCTTAGCAAACTTTGCCCACTCTCAGAGCTTTTGGGGCTATCCTCTGACTTCTGAATATATGTAAAGTGTCAGATAATTGCCTTCCAGATAAATGAGAAGATATGATAGTATAATTCTATTTATGTTGGGAGGCTGAGACAGAAGGATCCCAAGTTCGAAGCCAGCCTTGGCAACTTCGTGAGGCTTGCAGCAACCTAGTGAGACCCTGCTTCCAAATAAGAAATAAATAGGGTTGGGGGTGTAGTTCAGAGGTAGAATGCCCTTGGGTTCAATCCCAGCACTGCAATAGTAGAATAGTAGTATGTTGGATTTACAATAACCTCAATGCTAGCACCGAGAGCCACTTGCAAGAGAATGCTTTATTCTCCTCTGAAGACCTTTGGCACTTGGTAACATCCCCTTATATCTCCTTACTTTTACCTTTTCTTTCTTTCTTTCTTTTCTTTTTTTTTTTTCAGTGGTGCTGGTAGTATTCAGGGCCTGGCACATGCTACCACTGAGCTACATCCCCAGCCCCTTTATGTCTCTTTACAAATCATACCATCAACAGAATATGCGGCCAATATGAACAAGTCAATAATAAGAGACATGAGTATATTAATCATCATGGATATAAAGTAGATGCAGACAAAAACTGATGAATGTGATAAATGTCCCAAGAAACCCTGTCTGATTTCTATTTACTCTTTAGTAGAAAACTATCATCTTTGTTTTGAAGATCACAACTACAGTAAAAAACAGTTAAATTTCTAATCAGTGTCTGCAGAACCCACAGATATGTATGTTTGTATGTAGACACGCATTCATACATATACATACATACAGTCAGCCCTTCATATTTGCGGGTTCTGTACACACTGATTCAACCAACTACAGATCAAAAACATTCAGAAAAAATACATCTGTATGAAATACGTACAAATTTTTTGTCATTATTCCCTAAACAATACTGTATAACAATAATTTATACAGTACTTATATTGGTATTGTAAGTAACCTAGATATGGTTTAAAATATATAAGAGAATGTGCATAGATTATATGCCAATATCACACCATTATACATATAAGGCTTAAACAAATATGAGTTTTGTGTCAGCAGAGGTTTGGGGAACCAATCTCCTGAGGATACTGAGGGACAATTCTCTATATATCATTTAATTTGCAAAAATAATTCAATCATAAAACAAAATTATGAGAATTATGGACAGATATGATTGCTAATGTTTAATATTTACATAATTATTCCAATTCCAGATAGTAAAGATAATATTTGAACATATCATTTTAATTCTTAACTTTTAAATTTCTATCAATAAGAAGGAGACTGTTACAAAAAGTTAGAAAGAAAAAATTTGTAAAATAAACCTTGAATTGAAACATGGGTGTATGGCCCCAGATTACAGCAAGTCTGGGTACCACTACATCATCTGAGAGCCCTCAACTACAGCTGACGTCAGAATCTGACATGCAAGGGCAAATTTTACCCAAGTTCTTTCAATGGTAAAAGCAGTCTCTTAGAATTAAGGAGCAGAAAAACCAAAATGTGTACGCCATGAAAATGTGTGTGTGTGTGTGTGTGCGTGTGTGTGCGTGGGGGGGGGGTGACATGTGAGTGACAGAGATAGAGAGAGAGAGAGAGAGAGAGAGTGAGTGAGTGAGTATGACCCCAGGGATGGGCGGGGGGAGGGATAGAGAAGGGAAGAGGCTAGTGTAAGGGAGGAAAAAACAAAAAACACCATGAAGTGGTCAGGGTGGCCTCCTCCCTATCCTTTCCACCACTCACTCAAAGCTGATAACCTCACCTCATCTCACTGGGAACTGAACGCGCCCTCCTGAGGTCAAATGTCTACTTACATCTCAGTGTGTTCCTAACTCACCTTTTCCCTACATCCATCTTCTCCTATTCTCCTGTGTTTTTTTTTTTTGGGGGGGGGGAGGGGGTGTTCTTCACATTTTAAAATACATTTTAAATGTACATATAGCAAGCATTATGCTGAGTGAAAGAAGCCAGTCTTTTCTGGACTGTGTGATTAAATTGATATGGTATCCTGAAAAGACAAAGCTACAGGGACGGTTGCCAGAGGTTCGAATAGAGGGAGGGTCTGCTGACAAAGGATCAGCACAAGGCACTTCTGTGGAGTGATGGAATTGTGCTCTCTGGTTTTTAATAAACACAAACTTTATCCAACTGATGCAATGATCAGTTTTTCTCTCCCCACACCCATTCATTCTTCATGGAATGATCAGTATACACCACCGCCCCTCCCCCAGGTCCATTTCACTTTATTACCCCATCTCTCTTTCTATCCAATTTTCTTTTTTGTGTGTGTGTGGTACCGGGGATTGAACCCAGGGGCGTTCTACCTCTGAGCTACACCCCCGGCCCTATTTTTTATACTTTACTTTGAAACCGGGTCTCACGAAGTTGCGGAGGCCTCACTAAGTAGCTGAGGCTGGCCGCGAACCTGGATCCTCCAGTCTCTGCCTCCCAAGTACTAGGATTACAAGCATGCGCCACCACGCCCGGCTTTCTTTCTATCCAATTTTCAATGAATCTATTCTAAAAGCCAGTTAGCTCCTCTCCCCAAATTCTATGATCTTTTTACATTATCTTCAGCCACTTCCTTACCCTCAATCCTTTGGAGTGACTACTCATTTATGAACTCCAGGTATGTACTGGGTGGTTGTGTTCACCTGAAGTCCTTCCCTAACCATCCCAAGTCCATAGACAATAATATTTTAGAAGTGATTCTCTCTAAAACTGTAAGGAGTCTCCATTTACAATAGCTACCTAGTTTCTTCCACACACTTCATCTATAGTACGGCTGCCATCAATCCTAACCTACCTGCTGAAAATCTGATTTCACCTGCCTTATCCAATAGTTTTGTTAGATTAATCTTGCTGCCTGATGTGACACCAAATAATTAATAAACATAAACTTAGAAGGAACAGCGATTTCAGTTAGAGAAACTCCCAAAATGTGCCATGACCCTCCGTCATTGCATGCCTCTCTAATTCCCACCAACCAGACCCTCTCAGTGCCTCTGATAGCCTGCTCTCTTTGACACCCTCCAGTATATTAGAAAAATGGATAGCTTCAACATGTATGTCACCTTTGATTTTTTTAATGAACCCAGGGCCTCACACATGCTAGGCAAATACTCTGCCATGGATCCACACCCGAGTCCTGTATCACCTTTACAGCCAGTCATCTGGGCAAACAGCTGACTGAGGGAGAAACAGAGGATGGAATGACTGAATACCTCAAGAGAGCCTAACATGCCAGCGACAGGGCAACGCATCTTTGGAGAAAGCATGAGCTCATCTCAACCTTTTCTCCTCACAGCTCTCTTTACTTACAAGTTTATCAGTGGAAGCAACAGTTGCATGTGCTTTATCTTAGCCTCCCACAGGACGAACATGATGGTGTGTCTCAAAAGCTGCTTCTTTAGTGAGATGAGCAAGCAACTATGTTTACTGAAAGTAAAACTGACCCAGAAGAGAACAAATGTTCACTATTTTATTGGTGTGGATTTAACTTGGGCTTTGACTGACTAATTCAGTTGCCTTATGAAAGATATCCAAGAAGAGAATGAGGAAGAACCAGGGATCACGCACACACACGCTCCTCACAACCATACGCCAACACGTATCCCTATTCTGATGCTCTGGCATCTGAACTAATACTGTTGACTATTACTATCCTCCATCAGCCTGCCCTGCAGAAGAGGCGGTATGCAATGATCACCAAGATCACCAGCTTTTAATCCTAATATGACAGAAGATAAAATATATAAATATTATTCTATCATCTTTCTTATAGAAGACTGGGGGATATTTGCCTTCCTATTATTTCAATGCAGGAGGACATGTGTTGAAGTCTATTTAAAAGTCTACCTAAACCAGGTGTGGTGGTACACGCCTTATTCCAGTACCTGGGAGGTTGAGACAGGAAGATCACAGGTTCAAGGCCAGCACAAGATAACTTAGCAAGACCCTGTTCAAAATAACATATATATATATATATATAAATAACATATATATATATGTTATATATATGTTATCATATATATATTTTCATATATATATGAAATAGGGCCGGGGGTTGAGGTTAGTGAGAGAATGCTCCTGGGTTCTGTCCTCAGTACTATACACACACACACACACACACACACACACACACACACACAGTCTACCTAACTGTTTAGATACAGAGAAAGAGCTTACCCAGAGTTCTGTTCTGCCAGTGAGACGACGCCCAGTTATACTATCTGGATAGAATAGGAGGAAACGGAGGCGGACAGCTATCACTTAGCCATCAAGCCTTTTCCATAAGCCTAGCACCATGCGAGAATTCAGTTCCTCTTTCCTATAGCATTTGAAGAAGATATTATTACTTCCACTTACAGGTAAAAAAGTTGAAGCTTGGAGAAGTCAAATGACTGACTGGAGGTTGGACAACTACTCGTTGATGAGCTGGAATTAAACTCAGGTCAGGGTGATGCAACATTCCTGGGGCTAGCAGCCAAAACTCTGAAAGAGCATTTATGCGTTTGGCTTTGTGTCCGATCACATATAGAGACCACAGACACTTCTCTTCATGACAAAGACTGATGGTCAATCAGTATATGCTAAGAAAACTACTGAATCATTCTTAACCCATTTAAGGACAGGGATCCATTTAGGAAATCTGCCTTCAGGTCCATGCATTGTCACTAAGTAACGAATACTGTGTAAGTTGTTAACTGTAGACAGCCTGTGCCTGGTGCTTGAGTCCTCCTTGTGCAGAATTAAGTAGTGCACGCTTATGATACATTTAGCTAAAACTGGTATAGAGTTAAGGAGCTATCAAACTAATTTAGATAGTTTATATAACAAAAAGAAAAAAAAACATATATATATATATATGTTCTTCAAATTAGCTTTCTTAGACTTCACTACAAATGTCAACTACACAGAACTCCTTATTTTTATTCAGTGGATGGAAACTGAAGATTGAGACTCCTCCTCAGGGAAAACACTTCCAGATAAGTGACACTAACAATATGTGCATGTATTTCACAAAACGGAAGGAGAGGACAAGTGGTTTACTCAGCATACGTAACTGAAGGCTTCTGAACTTTATTCTATAAAAATAACGTTGTAGATTAAGTGATTATACTAAGAGTTACTTGTCATACCCACACTGAAAAGCATCTACATCAAATACATCAGCACTGTTTTTACCTACAGTAGTATTTCATTTAAAAGGCATTGTTATATCTTTATAGTATTAAAATGTTTTACTAGACATACAGACCTTCTGTGTGTGTCCGTGCCCTCCCCCTGACAATCAAACGGGAGTTTAGGGATATCTAACTTCCATATAGTAGAGCAAATGGAGTTGGGCCTTAGACCCAGACCAACCTATGTTTAAATCCTTGCGTTGTCACTAGCTTTATAAACGTGGACAACTAACTAAGTCTCTACAAATATCAGTTGTCTACCATATAAAATAGGAAAATAAAAACAACCTCAAAGGGTTATGGAAAGTCAATGGGGAGGTTTTATAAACACCTGAACATGCCCAATACACAGCAACTATCCATTTGCTGTTTTGTTTCACCTACGGCTTATAGTACATCATGGACCATACAAGAGCACTGAAGAAGTAGTCAGGTTAGTGAAATTAATAAGAATAAATGAAGCAAAAATAATTGACTGAAAGGTATTAGCAAGTGAAGAGTCTGAATATGAATCTTCTAATCGCATACAAATCTGCCCTCTCTTCTCTCCCAGATTTCCTACTGGGGATTTCTTGCTACTACATACTATATACTTCATATATAGTATATAGTATATAGTATATAGTATAGTATATAGTATAGTATATTGTATAGTATAGTATAGTGTATAGTATATAGTATATAGTATATAGTATAGTATACTAGTATACTATATAGTATATAGTATAGTATATAGTATAGTATAATATAGTATATAGTATATAGTATAGTATATAGTATATACTATATATAGTATATGTATAGTATATAGTATATACTACATATATATGCAGTATATATATATTTATATATATAAATAATATATAATATAATATTACATATAATATATATATAATATATAATATTATATAATATATATATATTTCCATTTGCTCTGCTATATATATATATACTACATATATACTATATAGTATATACTTCTCCCTCTCATCCATGCAGACTGCCTCACAATTGGGCTCAAGATTAGTTGGGAGTACTTTGGTAAGCAGTACCAGCTACCTAATTTGCAAGGCCAGTAGAGAATAAAAATATGAAACCCTTTGTTCAAAAAATATTAAGAATTTCAAGGGGACACAGCAGAGCACTGAACCAGGCATGGGGCCCTTCCTTCCAAGTGAGGGGCTCTTGTAAGCATCCAGCTCTCCACAGCTGAATAGTTCATTGCCCACAAAGCTGGTGAGGGTGGCAGAGGGCAACGGTGGGAAGGAGAGAAGAGCAGAGAAAGGAGGCCCCGGTGCTGTGCAGCAGTCCTTGGGGAAATGCTGCGATATATTCTCATCCTGTGAATTCCTTTAAAGAAGAAGGGCAACAAAAAATCATTCTGGCAGGGTCTGTGCAGCACAAAAGAACCTTCTTCCCCTAATTCCTCATTAAAACACCCAGTGGGTGTTCCTCCCTGCCATTCCTCATGGGGAGGAAAAATAAAAAAAAAAACGCTGCCCAGGCTCTGCAGTGGGGTGAGGAAGGAGGGAAGCCCAGGGGATGGAAAGCCATCATGGACCAAAGCCTGCAGAAGATCAGAATTTGTTCTATTTCAAGTTCAGTGGATAACATGGACAGCTTTTAATTAAGATTTCCCCAAACCATAATTTTCTTGTTATTTTTAGTTCATCCATTTCTGTGTTGTGATGATAGTAAAGCCTTTAGAAAAACCTCAAAAGGACTCCTGAACTTGTTTCAAGAACAGAAGGTAGGAGAGAATCAGGGAACGCAGACTATATTTCTTTTTCTGTGCTGCTGTAAATTGAGAAGGGGGAGGGGGAACCTAACCAACCCCCGTGGTCCAAAGCAGGGCTCCTCAGACATGGCATTACTGACATGTAGGATGAAGATTTAGCAAATCCTTGGTCTACATCCATTAGATTCCAACAGCACTATCCTAGTTGTAACAATCAAAATGTCTCTGGACATTGCCAAATACCCACAGGTGTATGTGGGGGGGAGACAGGCAAAATTGGGTTTGGTTGAGAACTGTTAGAACAGAAAAAAGGAGGATAGGAAGGTAGGACATTTATAATGATAGGAGCCCAGATTAAATAACAGAAACAAGAAGGAGAGCCCTCTCTAGCACACACCAGCGCTACAGCCAGCTGCTCCCTCAACTGCAGAGCCCCATCCCAGCTCCTTGCTCTGGGTTTCAAGACCCCACAGGGCCTGAGCTTGGTGCCTCTTTCCACTTGCAGACCTCCAGGGACTGGTGGGGGAACCAGTCAACTGGAGAGCGAGATACAGTAAACCTGGGAGAAATACTTATTACCTTAGAAGTTGAAATTCATGCATTCTCCGATAGGAACCTGGTTATAAACAGTAATTATTTTTAATAATTCAGACACATTTTTTATTAAATGGTCTTTTGTGGGCTAGCCTGGGATGGTACAACCATTATAATATTGTTTCTGTTGGAAGATGTAGAGTTACAATCTTTGAAACTTGAAAATTTTTATCATAACCTATGAGTCAGAAGGTATATGTACATTAAGTACATGTCCCAAATGTACAGATTTTAGAAGAAGCTTTCTGTTCTTTATCATAAGATTGGGAGTCATACACATGTGCCAATCTGTCACTGACTTCTGAGAAAGGCTCAGCTCCATGGAGAATGACTGGGTGTTCGAGTACAGGTACAGCAATAAATGTTAATTTCCTGAATTCTTAGTATGTATACTGAAGTAGGCCTGGCTACTTCTAAACTGAAATCCCAGAGAAAAAGCATCTCACCAAACCGAGCCACATGAAAATGAAAAACTTACCTTACCCCTCATAAAATCATCTTAAAATGCATTTTCCCTTTTGAAAATGTAATTTCCATTAAAACAAAAATAAATTGACCTTACAGAAGCATGCCAAAGTTCAGTAATGAAACTAAGTAAAACTCATCGGAAACTCCTATACACCCAAACTATTTTTTTATTTTAACAACAAACTATTTTATTTTTATTTTATTGATGTTAAAATAAGTTGATGAGCATGTAATAGCTGACTCCACAGTAGCTAGAAGTAGTAGGTGCTGAGCCTAAAGGTCCTGAGCCTAACAAACAACCTCCCTCCACCTCAGGTGTCCTCCTCTGCGGCCTTGTAAGACTGTCAGCTTGCTCCTCTCCCTCCTGCCTCCCTCGGGAGTTTGCTTTACCAATTCACCCAACTTCTCATTTTCCACCCTCCCCCTTCCTCTCCTGGGGATTCTTCCCTTGAAGAGACAAATACACTTGAACATTGAAAACCTAAAACATGTCTTTATTCCGGCTGCTTCTCCCTCAAACCATCTCTACCTTCCTTCTACCACTAGTAGAGAAATCTGTCTCAATTCCTCCCCTTCCTAGTTCTTTCCTTTTTACCCAGGAGGCTCTGCCCCTACTATTATGTTAACATTGACCCTGTGCAAGGTCACAGTACCCTTCTAATTACCAAATCCTATTCCTGACTCAGCTTCTTCTGCCTTACCTCAGTGTCACAGCCCCTTGTCAGGAGACTTAGGAAAGTCTGCCTTTTATAGTGTTTCTCTGTATATTTCAGCATTCTCTACTACTGTTAAGCAACAAGTTAGAACATCTAATAGTAAATATCAAAGAAATAAGACCAAAAGCATTTTTTTCTTTTCAATTTTTTTTTTTTTTTTTTTGGTGGTACTGGGGATTGAACTCAGGGGCATTCTACCTCCAAGCTACACCCCCAGTCCTATTTTACTTTTATTTTGAAACAGGGTCTCACTAGGTTGATGAGAGTCTCACTACTTGCTGAGGCTGTCCTTGAACATGCAATCCTCCTGTCTCAGCCTCCCAAGTACTGGGAGTACAAGCGTGTGCCACCATGCCCGGCCAAATAAAAATATTTAAAATGCATAAGATATGTGATATAACGGTGTAACTGTATAACTGTGTAAGAAGAAAAGTGTTAATAGTTTATAAAACAGAAGAAAAAGTTACCTTAAAAATCTCAGTATTTTAAGAGTTTTAATCTGCAGTCTTCTTTGTCAAGAAGATGATGTTAACACATAGTTGGTACCATCATAACTAACATAGTAACTAGCAGCAAAACACAGACACTAACATAGTGTTGGCACTGAAATATTTGTGGGATGGATTTGTGAGTGGAGAGGGAATGCACTGTGACAGAACACTGGTCTGGCAGCCAAGTGCTGTAGTCCTAGCTCCACCATAAAATAGATGTAAGTTATCTAATCTGTTGGAATATATTTTCACTAGTAAACTAGAAATACTAATAACATCTATCACAGAAAGTTATCAAAACACTGATTTACATTTACTGACTCTTGAAATGTTAAATATGCACGATACTAGGTTAGAGCTGTATCAACGAACGATACTTCTGTCTAGAGGAAATTCGCTTTCCAGTTTATAAACTGCTCTATTTACAATCAACCCCCCAAAATCTAATTTGTCCAGTTATGGTCAGTAAAAACAACTTAACTTGAATACCATGATCTGCAAATATCAAAGGTCAAATATGAGAAACCCTTATTTTGTCTTGGTGTCCTAGGAAGAAAGAGCTAGATAATGACAAGAAAATTACGATGTACACCAAAGCAAAGCTTGATTCATGTGGCTGGCAAACTACAGTGTGAAGGCAAAAGAGAGCAATTTGGACCAAAGAGGATGGAGGAATGAAGCAAAGGGCCAAAGTTAGGGTTGGTGAAGAGGAAGAAGAAATTAAAGCTGCTACAATTGTTTGCTAAATTTTGCCATGAATACTCTCTAATACACAGTGGCATATAACACCTGTCAAATGCCTGGAAATGTACAATTATCTTAGGGTGACTATGGAATAAGACTATCATTCACACAGAAAAAAAGGTGTGATAATAATTTTTATTAATACATAAGTTGATAGAGAAACTTAGGTATGCTCCTTCCCTGCTTTTCAGGTACTTGTAATTTGTCAGCATACTGTTTCCTATTTTCTCACTAGCTTTCACATATGAGAGAAAACATAATGCTTGGCCTTCTGAGACTGGCTAATCTCACTTAGCATACTTTATAGTTCCATCCATTTTCCTACAAATGGCATAATTTTGTTCTTCTTTATAGCTGAGTAGAATTCCATTGTGTGTATATACTATGTTTTTTTTATCCATTCATCTGTTGACAGACAACTGGGTTGGTTCAGTAACTTGACTATTGTGAACTGTGCTGATATAAATATGGACATACATGTATTGCTACAGTATTCTGACTTTAATTCTTTTGGAAAAATACGAAGGAGTGTTATAGTTGGATTATATGGTGGTTCCATTCCTAGTTTTCTGAGGAACCTCCAAATTGCTCTCCATGGTCACTGTATTCTTCTAGTAATTGCAAAGTTTCTTATCTAATTTCTAGATCTTTGATGCATCTTGAGTTGACTTTTTGTGTAGGGTAAGAAATAGGGATCTAATTTTTATAGTGGAACACTACCGGATACTATTTAATTTTAGTACCAATAAATCAATAAATAGAAATACATATGTATGTATTCATCCATATACCTATTAAATAAATTGGATTGTCATTTTACAACTTTCCCATTGCTGGGCGTGGTGGCGCACACTTGTAATCCCAGTACTTGGGAGGCTGAGACAGGAGGATCGCAGGTCCGAGGACAGCCTCAACAAGTAGTGAGAATCTCATCAACCTAGTGAGACCCTGTTTCAAACTAAACATAAAATAGAGCTGGGGATGTAGCTCAGAGGTAGAATGCCTCTGGGCTCAATCCCCAGTACCACAAAAAATAAATTAAAAAATTAAATTTGCCTATAAAAATTAGGATGAGATAACTTCACGATTATTTTTCCAAAGAAAATACCAATTTTATATAAATTCTTACAGATAACATAATAAAATGATCACCTCCCAGCTCACTTTAGAGGGCCAACAAAACCTTGATACCAAAGAATAAGGAGAAAATTACAAGAAAAAAAATGCAAGTCATCGCTCTAATGAATGTGAGTACAAAAATTCTGAACCTAATAAGGATCTAAACAGAGGTAAAAATGATAATATATCCTGACCTATTAGGCTTGATCCAGGAATTCAAAGTCTACTTAACATTCAAAAAACCAGGCAGTGAAATTCATATAAACCTATCACTATAATTTACTGTATTAACAATAAAAATGAAAAATATTTGATCTTTTAACTAGGTGGAGAAAATAACTTGAAAAAATTCAATATCTATTTGTGAAAAATATTCTTAGTAAACTTGGAATACAAGTTAATTTCCTTAAACAAAGGATACTTACAAATGAACCCATAGCTAACTTACATCACACCACATTTAATAGAGAAACACAGCCAGGCATGGTGGCACACACTTGTAATCCCAGTACTTGGGAGGCTGTGACAGGAGGATCCAGGTTCGCGGCCAGCCTCAGCTACTTAGTGAGGCCCTCTGCAACTTAATGAGACAGACCCTGTTTCAAAATAAAGAATAAAAAAATAGGGCTGGGGGTGTATCTCCAAGGTAGAATGTCCGTGGGTTCAATCCCTAGTACCATGCAACAAAAAAAAAAAGAGAGAGAAACATAGGTATCTGTTATCAGCCTCAGAAATTTAGTGAGACCCTCAGCAACTTAGCATAACCATGTTTCAAAATAAAAAATTAAAGGGCTGGGAGTGTAGCTCAGAGAGAATGCCCTGGGTTCAATTCCCAGTACCGTACACACACACACATACACACACACACACACACGCACACACACACACGCACGCACAAATCAACATGCAATTAGTTATTAGTATAATTAGTTACCAAGGAAATGCAAGTTAAAATCATAAATAAACCCCTAAACACATATTGGAATGTCTAAAAGTTTAAAGATTCTCTAAGTATTGACAAGGATGTGAACTGCTGGTAGAGTATAACTTTGTATAATCATTTGGAAACTGGTAGTACCTAATACAGCTGAACATATGCATACTCTAGGACCCAGCAATTCTACTTCCAGGTGTTAAACCAAAGCTAAAACCATGTGCTAGAATGTTCATTGAAGCAATATCATAAAGCCAACAAGAAAGAACCCAAAACAAAAAACAGTCTATGGAGGGAGCAAGAGAAAATCCTAACATCAAATAAAAACATCCCTATAATTAATAATAAATATATTATTAATAATTAATGATATAATTAATAATCCCTATAATTAAGAGAGCTAAAACTGGGTGTGGTGGGGCATGCCTGTAATTCCAGTACTTGGGAGGCTGAGACAGGAGGATCACAGGGTCTAAGTCAGCCTCAGCAATTTAGCGAGACCCTTTCCAAATAAAAAATAAAATAGGGCTGGGGGTGTAGCCAGGAGGCAGAATGCCCCTGAGTTCAATCCCTGGTAAAGAAAGAAAGGAAGGAAGAGAAGGAGGGAGGGAGGGTGAGAAAGAAAGAGAAATAAGAGAACTAAGAGTAAATGTTGCACCCATGAAACAAGAATGGTATTATTTTATGCATAAAAACCAAGAAAGAGCCATTGGAAATTAAAAATATAATCACCAAGAAAAAAATATGAAGGACTAGAAATTAAAAATCAAGATAATACTCCAGAAAGTAAAACAACAATAACAAGATGGAAAATACAAAAACAGAATTAGGAAAATTCTACAATGATTAATACCCAACTTACATAAAGAAAAAATGAAAAGTTGAGGTGGTCAGGAGCAAAGGGAATTATGAAAGAAAGGAAACAAGAATGCTTCCCAAAGAACAAGAGTCATCTCAACTCCTGCCGAACGCCTAAACACTGATGAAAAAACCTACAGAACACATGAGTGAACTTTTAAAAGTCATAAGTAGCCGGGCGTGGTGGCGCACGCTTGTAATCCCAGTACTTGGGAGGTGGAGACAGGAGGATCCGGGTTCGCGGCCAGCCTCAGCTACTTAGTGAGGCCCTGCGCAACTTTGTGAGACCCGGTTTCAAAATAAAGGATAAGATATAGGGCCGGGGGTGTAGCTGGGAGGTAGAACACACCTGTGTTCAATCCCCGGTACTGCAAAAATAAATGAATAAATAAATAAATAAATAAAATAAAAGTCATAAATATACTAACCCCTCTCAGAGAAGAGGAAGTAGGCCATAAGTGAAGAAGAGAGGTGCAGCCTGGCACTGGGCTTCCCAGCAGCAACCCTGAAGCTAGAGGACAAGGACGCAAGACGCTCGGAACTCGAAGGAAACGATTTTCAACTTGGACGCCCATCTCCAGACAAACTTGACTGTGCTCAGGTGAAGTCAAGTCATTTCTAATGTGCAAGTTCTCCGAAACTTTGTCTCCCATTATATTTTATTAGTAAGTTACTGGAAGATTTGCTACTAACTGAAGAAGTATACTGAGACAGAGGAAGACAGAAAACAAACTAACACAGAAGCACGGCAAAAGAAAGCCCAGAGCTATAGTTGCACAGCAGAAATTAATCCAGCCTAGAGTAGGAGGGTATGACTCCAGGGAAACACAAGAAGGAACCCCATGGATTTCAGCAGACAGACTATATTACTGATGGGCAGGCAGCAGAATTTGAAACATCAGGAAAGATGAACTATAATTATATGGAAAACCTAGCACAATTATTATTAAGACTAAAAACAACAATGAGGAATTGTGCATGAAAGGAGTGGTGATGACCGGCACCACTTGTCCAACCCATGGATACTTCCAGTCATTAGAATGTAAACCTGGACTTTTTAACCTACTTACCTAAAACTAGGACACAACTATGCGGGGAGCATGAGAGCTGAGACAGAAAACCATGTTCTCCTCTCCCACTGGGGGTCAAGAAATAATGCCTAGAATTAACAGATTAACAAAAGCATAGCCTGATAAGTGTATTATTTAGAAATATGAAGGCAATTATAAAAGAAAAGGACAAGAATTGAAAATAAATGCTTCTGAGAATGGGACTAAAAGACATAAAAAGCTGGAGTAGTAAACCATTGTGTTTTTAAAGACTTTGATCTTTTTATCTATTTTCCTATTAATTAGAGAAATAAAAAATATCAAAAAAATTCCTGGATCCCTCCACATGATCATTTTCATATTTTAAAATGGACTACAGAAATACATGGTGGCTAGAGGTGGCAATGAATGAATAAGCTATGAATACAGTAATTTATTTTTAAAAAATTCACATACAATGTTTCAGTTGCAACTCTTACCTCCATAAAGAATGCTGATATCTCAAAATGGGGTTTCCCTCTTGGGCTCCAACCCATCATCTTTTACTACCTCGACATTCAACAATGACTTTAAGAGTATAAATCTTCCTTTTTTTTATGGTACTAGGCATTGAACCCAGGGGCATTCTACCTGTGGCTACACCCCAGCCCTATTTTTTATTTTGAAATGGGGTCTCACTAAGTTTCTAAAGGCCTCACTAAGTTGCTGAGGCTGTCCTGGAACCTGTGATCCTCCTGTCTCAGCCTCCAAGTACTGCGATTACGAGTATGTGCCACCATGCCTGGCTAAATTTTCTAATATTGAAATTCATATTTTATTTTGTTTGTTTGTTTTGTTGTTTTGTGGTACTAGGGATTGAACCCAGGGGCATTCTACCTCCAAGCTACACTCCCAGCCCTATTTTATTTTTATTTTTGAAACAGGGTCTCACTAGATTGATGAGAGTCTCACTACTTGCTGAGGCTGTCCTCAAACCTGCAATCCTCCTATCTCAGCCTCCCAAGTACTGGGATTACAAGCATGCACCACCACGCCCGGCCATATTTTATTTTATTTATTTATTTATTTATTTTTTTTTTTTTT